>BMAW01013876.1:9112-21515 GCA_019974015.1 Nephila pilipes
TACGCAAGTGACGTTTTAACGCACTGCGATCAGAGAAAGCGTAATTGCAAATGTTACAAACATAAGGCTTTTCTTGAGCATGAATACGCAAATGTGTTTCCAAAATATTTCTGGTAGAAAATCCCTTTTGGCAAAAGTCACAAACATAAGGTTTCTCTTCTGTGTGAGTACGTAAATGCACAGTTATGGCAGAACTTCGAGTGAATGCTTTGTTGCAAAGAGGACACGAATACGGTTTCTCGTTGGAGTGAATACTTCTTAGATGCTTTTTTAAACTATATTTATTAGATAATGATTTGCAGCATATTTTACAATCATATGTTACCTTCTGTGGGCGAATACACCAATGTCGAGTAAGACCGTGCGTCGAAGAAAACAATTTTTTGCATGTGTTGCAAGTAAGAGATTGTTCCTTTGAATGAATTGTTGAATACCTCTGTAAGCTTGCCTTTACGGAAAGCGTCTTCAGGCGAAATTGACAATTATTAATTTCTTTGTCCATTATGATGAAGTAAATGCGATTTAAGGCTATTCTTACCTAATTTCTTTTCGATTGCCTTGCAGCTCTCGATTACTCTCACAGGAATTCTTAAGTGTTTATATAGAGGTATTTATACATCGAATGTCTGTAAGTGTATTACAAAGTATACGTATCTGTAGAGTCCATCGGTTTGCTACGCATGTATACACTCAGAAATAATTGAATTAGCTACTGACGGATTGATTTTCGAGGTAGGCGGAGCAACAAAGTCTCAGAAATAATTGGGTTTGCTACTGAATGATTTGTTTTTATGGTACGGCGAAACAACACAGGCTACTACTCTTTTTTGGGTTAACTAAGCCTTAATATCAAACGCCTTATTAGATTATCCCTTTTTTGTAGGTTCTTTGGCTCGGATGTAGCAGCAACATTAATTCATAGTAGGTTGGGAAAAATTTTATAATTATTAGGAACTTATAAAATTTCGTTTAAGGATTCGGAATAAAATAATTTATAAATGAAAAGTCTGAATCTCCTGAATCAAATATTATTCTAAGAACTATAAACCGTTCCTAAGGACATTTTAAAAGTAAAAGGTGGGCCCTATTTCATTACAATCTAGAAAAATGGAAAAAAAATTACCAAATATTTTGTTGTTTTTTTGGAATTACCACATTTATTATTCTGCTAACTTTCTGTATGATTTTCAAAGAAGTTTTAAAAACTACCATTTCTCTGTTTTTCGTAAAGTATATCAGTATGCTTACAATGGCTGGTTTGGTCATCTTTACAAAGCGAGAATGAAAAGTTCAGGCAGCCCATCATTCATAGAGTCGTTAAAAATATTCGATTTAAAATTTTAAAGAAGAACTAATGTACTCAAGAAGATAATGTTTGATATGGACATATAGATCCATGATTACTTTTAGGATTTCAGAAAACGTGCAGCTCTGCTAACCGATTTCACATATTTTTGGACAACGGCCTAAAACCTCTCTAGCTCTTTAAAAATATTGACCCAACTGGGACTTACAAAGTTTAGATTTGAGCTCGTATTCATTTCACCAAATTTTAACACACGTCAAAAGGCTCATTTAAACATAAAATTTAAAAGTTCTCGTTATTCCCTCTAACAATGTTTTACATGGGATAAATAATTTCTTTCTCATTTTCTTACCCATGAGTTTCGAAATACCCTGCATATTTTATTTACAGTTTAAGTTGTTACGCTATTTTGGAATCTAAAAGTACAGGTTTATTTGTTATATACTCTGTATGCATTCAATTTTTCACGTTTTGTAGTTGTAATTGACTACCAAAAGAGCGCATTCAACTGGAAGAAATCTTTTTTTTTTTTATGAATATAGAAACATTTCGATTCTTACAGAAATGAAATAGAAACCTTAAGACTCCAAATAATATAGAAAAATATAACATGTATTGGGCTTCGGGAAAAATTAAATTATTTTTAACTTGAATCTTCTTAGTAAGATTACGTGTAATCAGTCCTATTTGCTCATGTTTTTGGATAATCATTAAGGGAATTTATCTGTTTTATACATATGTATTTCCTTTAATATTATACATTTTTATTAACAATGCTATTATAAAATAGTAACATATTCAAAAATTGTAGTTGCTACTTCACTCGCATCTCTTCATGACTACATTACCAAAATGATAGAGACGCGTTCGTCATTCGAATTCTAATTAACAATGCGATCCAATGTGGATTCGATCGAAAATTGTCTCCAGAAATTATTTCAACTGCTGTGCCGAGATGACTCGAAAATTTTTGTACTCAACTGCTATTGATTTAATTTTAAGTTTCAACAGAGTGGCTCACAAGAATGTCTCTTGAAGTTTTAATTTCAAGAGTCGGCATTTTTTGTTATATGATTGAGTATCACACTTAAAACAGCTCAACAATGTGCATTTTTAAGCATTTCAATCGATAGGTTGCGAATTTCTCCCTAAGGAATCCTACTATCATAACAGAGCCTTTATCAATTCAATCAGTACTACAAAACTCTTTATAAATATTGTGGTCACCTAGTAGTCATGGTCGCGGACTCATGTCCGGCGTTGTTTTCATCGAGTCACGGGTTCGAGTTTTCCTTCTGATGCCACTAAAGATCCAGGTGGGATCGATGCACATTAAATTTTGTTGCGGTCCAAAATTCTCCAGTTGGTATGATGTAGAAGTTTGGAGAGAAAGGTGCCCACTTAGGCGCCATCACGTCACTTGACAGACGTACAAATGCACGAGGTCCATCACAAACTGCTCTCGAATTGCTTTTCAGCGCGACGTTAATAAAACAATCAATCCCTGAGCATATTTTAAGCCCAATCAAATAAGCCACGGTAGCTTAGATGTCATGGTCACGGACTCGAGGTCGGCGGTTTTCGTCGAGTCGTGAGTTCGAAACCAGATGCTACTAAAGACCCATCAAGTATCCGGACTGATGACCGTTAAATCTGTCGAGGCTCTAAATCCTTCCGTTGGAGTGGTGTGGAAGTTAGGAGAGGGAGGTGCCAGTCCGGGTGTTGTCCTTGTCATTTGACCGAGGTTCAAAATTACGATGCCCTTCGCAATAACCCTCGTGTTGTCTCTGAGCGACATTAATAAAGCCAACCAACCAAATCAAATAACGGAATGCAGTTGATGGTCGCAACCGCAACCTAATGGTCAGGGTCGCGACCTCGGTCCTGGAATTGTTTCCGTCGACTCGTGGGTTCGAGTTCCTGATGCAACTAATGGCTCACCCTATAGCGAAACTGTTGCACGTTATATGTGTTGAAATTAATATCATCACTTTGGAGGTGTAATCTCAAATTCTTTAAAAACACCTTTCAATTTCTCAAGAGTGATTCAAGATTGTAGCTTTCGAGTACGTATGAATTGAAGTTGAGGCGCTCGATTCCCCAATGCTTTTTACTACACCATTTGGTCTCTCTCCACAGTCTTTCAATTTTTTGCCTTCAGATGCACACAGTTTTAATGCTAGTTAACTTTGAAGAGTTTGGCACCTTATGACAATAGCTGTTATAGTTTTTAGGACTAAACACGGTTACATAAAACCACGTGAAAAATCGCAAAAATGGACATGTCACGTTGTCATGGTAAATAGAAAAAAAATCATGTTTGATTTCACAATTTCCTCTACTGACATGAATGTGACATTGTTTGACTTTCCATTGTTGGCGGAATATGGCTTTGTAACAAATAGAATTCGCTATAAATAAAAGCCATCGAGACGAAATAAATAATCGGCCAAAAAAAAAAAAACTTTAATTACTTTATTCTAACTTAAAGAATCAGGTAAATCAAAATAAATTACTTATTTGAAATGTTCCTCGATAGAGTCTTTAACCACACACTACAATTAAGAATTCTATTGTAATAACAGCAAATAATAAGGTCGAATGTCAATCGATCCGAGCTCTAAATATGCACTTAGAATATCCCCCGCCACTGCTTGCATCTAAATAGGGCATTCAATAATATTCCCGAATCTCTATATTTCAGTATAAAACCCATTGCATGTATCTTTGATGTTACCGATATCGTCAATGAAATGCATGATACATTTTTGGAGCCCTGAAATGACTCATCAGCGCGATTTATTTCAGAAAAAAATCGTTTTCTCAATCTCGCTATGCGTGAATCATATCCTGAATTTCCCATGCTTTTTTTTCCCGATGAGTGAATGTAAAGTTTATTGGCGCAAGAGCCAGATATGTCTATGCTGCGCCAAACAAGATTAAACTGTGGTCTAGACGTGAAGTTGAAAAAAAAAGATAAAAAGTGGTTGACAAGGAGGGTCGAAAATAGAGAAGGATCGCTAGGGTATCCCGGGAGTGCGTCACCCGTGTTTACCAAAGACAGTAGACCCCATGGGAAAGAAAGATCACTAGGGTACCTCGGGTTCGTGAAGCCCATACTTACCTGAAGAAGGCAAGTCCCCGAGATCTCCTGATATAATCCCCAGGGGCAGGGTGCCAGGCTATCCCCCCCAGACGCTGGGTACCCATTTTAGTCGCCTCTTACGACATGCATGAGCTACAGAGGGACTATTCTGTCATTCCCGGTCACCACACGGATCTTTTTTTCCCGATACTAATGTCATTTACTTCTACTTACCTCTGCTGAAGTGGTTTTAAACTTATCAGCATATCAAGATAAAAGCCAGTAATAAGCTGGATGGTGAAGATGGCATGAGATTGACCTTGATTGGTCTGAACCATGATTTATGGCACTTGTTAAGCAGATGTACACTCTATCATCATTTGAATATATCAAATAAAATATATTATTGTTCAGTCCCTAGAACATATTTTTTCAAAAACTTCTTATTTGTTTTTATAGATCAAACAAGCGGAAAGTAGCCCGTTCTAAGAACGGGATAAAGTTTCCCAAACGTACCTGTTCTTTACTCCATGATAATGCTGATTTTTTTTTAAAAAAAATTTCGGTATTATCAAGGGTTATATATATATATATATATCAAACCCTATAACTATGTGTAAATTTATAAAATTAAAATTTAAAAAATATTAGTAAAAAATATTTTTTAAGCAAAATGAGAATTTTTTTTCTCTTCTTGGCTAATTATTGTGTAATTATATATATGTATCACACAATACACCAATATATCGACCAAAATACCAATTTGTAAAAAAGGAGAGCTTGTTTATAGTTTCAACTTTGGAATTTTTGATTGTTAAAAAAAGATAGGTGGTAAAAATAAATGAGAAATTTCAAATTTTTCATATATAGTGATTGGAAAGGAGTGTCAAAAATTTTAAAATTTTCTGAACAGGACCAGGATTGGAAACCACTGATTTAGCCTATACGACTCTGAACTAACTTTTGATTCTTCTTTTCGTTATGCATTTCAGGGAAATATTGCGCCTTCAATTTTGCTATTCATACCTAAAAATTTCCGACATAAGTAAAACTGAGTCATAAAAAATCCTGTTTTTATACTACTTTAATCTCTGCTGACGAATATATCAAAATACCCTTATGCGTGAAATTTAATTAAAATTAACACAATTTTTAGTGATACACTTTTTAATAATTTTTGTATAAAATACTCAGATAGTTCTTCGATAAATACAATAATTTTAAGTGAATTTATTAAAATTAAAGAAGTGTACGAAAACATTTCTAGGAGTTTCATAATTCTCTATATTTCATAATATTCAGGTATCAAGGTGAATTTTCCAAATGTTAAGCTTACATTTCTTAAATTCGGATGGGATATTTTATAACTATTAATACTTTATAAAAGAGTAATTCGTATCGTTTCAACTAAAAGCCTTCCAATGACTAGAACAGCACCATCGTAAAATATTTGAATGTCAGATTAATTTTCAATGCTACAAGAATCAATGTTTTGAAATTGGGGAGGGGGACCTCGATTCCCCGCATAAGGGTTTTATGTAAATAAATTTTTATTTTCTGCCCTATAATACAGTTTACTTTGTCATGGAATAAAAAATAAATAAATAAAAAGAACAGAAAATAATTTAAAAATCAATGAAAAGAGTGAAAATAGCAGTTTCACATAAAAAAATGCACACGCTTATTCGCATTTGAAGAAAATAATTTATTATAAGGAGCCTAGAAATCTATTCCGACTCCTAGAAAATAGTATCTAAAACTACCAATTATATTTTATCTTTAATATTCTCTTCGTCGAGATGACTCAGTCTATATCAATGAATAGCTCATTCTATTTCGATACATCACAGGACAGCAATTTTCCTCTAAAATATTTTCAGAAATTCGGAAAAACTCTTCAATGAAAACTCCTCATTTGAATTTATATTTAACTATGCAGAAAATGTCATTGTGTGCGTACTTCATAACCAGAAACAATATATAAATATGTGAGAACAATGCTCGATACTTATCAAATTAAAAAAAAATTGTGAAATTTTAAAAGTAAACATTGTTCAGGAGACAAAGGATAAAAGACGATATGAGTAACATTCTAAAGTTCCATGATTAAAAATCAAATAAATTCCATGAATGTCAAGTAAGTTAATTTCAATGAACAATGATGAACAAAAGTCATTTCGAAAAAAATTTCTCGAGCATGCAATATTTTTACATCGTTTTTCTGAATTTCACTTGGTGTGTGTCATCAAATTTTCGATCGTTAATTTAACCAACTTCCCATCCAGCTAGAACTCTGAAACTTTGGGAATTGTTCTTATTCGCCAAACAATGCAATATTTAGACATTTGCGACAAGTTTTAACTAACATTTCAATAAGTCAAAATATCCCTTCCACTCTGCGCTTTTAGAATTGAGGAAAAAAATTCTTTCCCCCTCTGGGAACACCGGGAATTCCACATACGCCACATGAAGTATCCTAAAAATTTTCTACTCACAAAGAGGAGATAGTAAGGGTTGCTGACTTTTAGTCAGTAATCATTCGCAAGAAAGAAAGATTCCAATATTTGGCGCCATGTCATATCACAATACATTTTTAATAGTATGACTTACAAACTTTCAAATGCATGTTTTGATTTTATATTATAAATTTTTTAATACGCTCACAAATGTCTCTTTTTAAGTAAATTTTAAAGTTAAAAATTATGTTTTCTAGAATTTGATGTACAGCATTTCAGAAGTACTAAGAAAGTAGAATTTAAATGATTGTCATGTCGACTAGAAATCATGAAATAGTAAAAATTATTAGATACATAACTTTTATTTGCTCCATTCGTAATTTTTTTGTCCACTCAAATTGCTAAAAATAACTTTATCTGAAAAAGAATTTATTGTATCCATTGCTTAATTATGAGATAGATTGATGGAGGATGTGGTGCAATATAAGCTAATATCCACTTAAGTATGAGAAAAATATTATGAAAATATTCATAAGGCATTATATAATACGAAATATATATTCGTAAATATTTGTCTGTTAAAATAATTTCAGAATTTTTTTAAAAAAAATTTGTTCTTATTTTTGTGCAATGTTTTCATGTTCCTTAAAATAATAAAGTTCGTTTGTGTTTTGTCCACGTTTTGGGGTCTAGAAGAGTATGACGCGTAATACATGTAGATTTATCTACACCTAGCCAATCATACTCAAATTAGCCTCACCTCACCTCCACGCGGTTAGATCTGGTAATCCAAAAATATTTGAAAACTAAGAAGGAAAAGCTTGTATGTGTTGTAAAAATTTTCAGTAAAAAATATCAATAAATGGTTGATGAAATTGAAATTATAATTAATTTTTTTATGTGTTTATCACGTGTTTGTTTTGAATTTAATGTATAATAATAAATATACTTTGTCATCATATGAAAACGTTGTTTTTAAAAACTTTGGTTTTTATCTTGAATTTTTTAAAAATTTGTGCCTGAATAAATAAATTACAATTCAAGCCAGAGCATCGAGAATACGATTTATTTCAAATTTTACAAAAAAGGTTTTTCCTTATTATGAATATGCGTAGGTGTTTATATACATGTGTGTCTTTTGCAGGGTTTTTCGTTTCACTCCTCCATACCTTTCGCCTCGCAATTGGTTCATCCGTTACTTTTACCTCGTAATCAGTTCATTACTTTTTTTTTTAGTCAGATTTCAGCTAATCTGATATTTTCCCGAGGTTGTCAGTTCACTTGTTCTTTTCACCTCGCAGTCAGTTCCTGTTCTTTTCGCCTTATATTAAGTTAATCAGTTCTTTTCCTTTAGACTAATATAAACAATCATCGACATGTTCATTTCAGAAATAAGTGGTAAAAGAATACGCAGCTATTCTTCCAAGATTTTACATTTCCATCCGAGTACGGCGGCTCCCTTGAAAAACGATTGAAATTAAAGTGCCTTAATGACTTTCAGATGTTTCTTTAGAATGAGTAAGTGTATGTTTTTTTAAATTAGCATTCTGAGAGAACGATTTCATGCATATTTCGCACACAAAAGGTTTTTCCTCAGTATGGGTAAGCAAATGTCTTTTTAAATTACCCTTTCGAGAAAATGGTATCATGCAGATTTCACAAATATAAGACGTTTCTTGGGTGTGAGTACGCAGATGGTTCTTTAATTGATAACTTCGAGAAAACGCCTCTCTGCAAATTTCGCAAACATGGGTTTTTTTCTTAGAGTGAACAAGCAAATGTTTACTTAAACCATAACTCCTGGAGAAAGCCTTATTGCAAAGTTCGCAAATGTAAGATTTTTCTTCAGTGTGAACAATATTATGTCTTTTTAAATACCTACTATTAGAGAAAGCCTTATTGCAAATTTCGCAAATGTGAGGTTTCTCCTTAGTATGAATCAGCAAATGTTCTTTAAAATTAACACTTTCTGTGAAGGATTTTTTGCAGATTTCACAAACATAAGGTCTTTCATTATTATGATAACGCATATGTATATGTAAACGACCACGTTGAGAAAATGCTTTATTACAAATTTCGCACACATATGGCTTTTCATTCGTATGAATACGTAAATGACGTTTCAACTTACCACTATCGCAAAAAGAGTAATTGCAAATTTCACAAACATAAGGCTTTTCTTTGGTATGAATATACGAATGACTTTTCAAACCACCTTTAGTAGCAAATCCTTTTTGACAAATATCACAAACATGAGGCTTTTCCTTGGTATGAATATACAAATGTTTTTTCAAAATACCTTTGGTAGCAAATCCTTTCTGACAAATATCACAAACGTAAGATTTCTCATTCGTGTGAATGCGTAAATGTACATTGACGGAGGAGCGCCTGGTAAAGGTTTTGTAGCAAATCGGACAAGAATAGAATTTCTCGTTGGAGTGATTGAGTAAATGGCTAATTAAAGTAGATCTCCGGGTAAACGATTTCCCGCAAATTTTACAAGAATGTGTTTCGCAAGGCGTCGAGGTCTTGTTAGACTGCATTGAAGAAAATGATTCGTTGCGTGTATTTCAAGAGATTTTCTACCGAATTAATTCCTCGACGCCTTTCTAAATTTTTCGTTAATGAAAATATATCTTGCCAAAATTAAGGTTAATAATTTTTTTATGTCTATAACGATGAAGTACAAGTAACATTCCAGTCACTCCATCTTCCTAAATTCTTTTCACTTTCTTTGCAATGTTCTTTAATTTTCTCAAGAATCCATAAGGGTTCATTCAAACATTTAACCATTTAAAATACCTACGAGCAAATATCGAACAAAGAATACAGATCACTAGTATACATCGGTAAAAGTATAGCACTAAAATCGTCAAATTAAGACTACAGAGAAATTTTTTTTTTTTACTTGTCCGCAAATGTATAACTAAAATGCAACAGCTTTAATTGATTGATTTATGAGGCGTTTGCAACAACAATGATTATTAACTCAACACAATTGAGTCTAATTTAAGACTAATAAACCATTAAAAAAACGGTCCTAAAACGATAATGAGAATTGAAATCTTTTTTAAAGAAAAGTTGGCTCTTTTCCCACACACTTTAGAAAAGGGATAAGAATTGTGAAAAAGGAAAGTATAAACTTCTAAACTGGATGTTGTTCGTTTTGGGCCAATATCGATCTTCTAATTTGTTCCATTGTTTTCAACGAAGAATCTTCGCCTTAATGTAAACCAGAATCCTTACTATGGCTGGTCCGGTTAGACCATCTTCTCTCGAATAGCCTAAAAAGAGAAATTAAGACGATTAACCATTCACAAATGTTGTTAAAAAAAACACATTGTGAATATGAGTCGATAAAAAAGTAATGTTATCAAAAACACTTTTAGATAACACAAAATAGATCCTTGACTACCTGAATGGCTTCAATATTGCTTAATGAAACAAATTATACAAAAAATTATTTCAGTAAAAGTACTGGAAGTACCACTGATATCTCTGGAATCTTAAGATTTCATTCTACTCGGCCTAGAAATCGAAATGTCCCCGGCTAACATAAGCCGTGATTGGAGGGAGATTACATTAATTTCAAAAATTTAACGTGATTATATTTCATAAAAAATGCTATACAGAACTAAACGATACGACTTTCTTTTTTAAATTTTTAAAAAAAATTACTATACAAAGAATAAATTATAATTTTAAATACGGATTTTGTAGGTTTTTTAAGAAGGCTTTTTTTAATTTTCACATTTGTGATTAAAAAAGGTGAAATTCATTCAATTCTCACAAACTAATTATAATATTAAATACTAGAAAATTTCAATTTTTAATTTTAATAGCGAGATATATTTATTCCGATATAGCTTGTCGTTATAGAAAATCATTTCACAGGTTTCATATAAAATGTATTGGCGAGTCCACGTAAGAGGTATGTTTGCAAGAAAATCCTGTTTGCTTTCTGCACATTTCTGCGTGCGGAGGAGTACGTTTAACATGGTTCACAGAATATAGACACATTGACTGGTCCTAAGTGTAATCATTACTTGAAAACGTAGCTCCACGAAACCATCACCGCTATGAGTTCCCATGACAATTTGGTAACCATGATCAAAAGGCCTATAGATCAGCTCAACATATTTAAAGGTATTAGCGTATGTTAAATTAGGCGGTATTCAAAGTTTTCCTTTAGGCGTGATATGTATACAAATAAGGTGACCGATCAGGTGATAACAGGATTTAAAGGTTTATAATGGATGTGGTTAGTGGGCCTTTATGTCTGAAAGAAAAAACAATCAGGGAATACACTACCACAACAAGTTTATAAAAGGACTACTGGCGATAAACATCTACATTTTGAACAGCAATTCACAGCAATATTCCAAATGTATGTGTCTTAAAAAATATTTTACAACTTTTTAAGAAGTTCTTAATATATTAAATTTGAAAAACGTATTAAGGGAATATTTTCTTTTAAAAAAAGAATCTTTCGAAACTTCACTACATTCAAATCATAACTCTTAAATTTTTGTTTTAGGAATCCTTTTTCTTCTTCCAAAAGGGTACGGTAACAGTATCAAGGTAAATAAGGTCACTAATCTTCATATTTAAGATACTCGCCTATAACACAGAGTTGCTTTAAAAAGCATGAAAATTGTGTAATACAGCTAAATGTATAATTAATTTCATCTTATTTTCGTTATGAAAAATATGATTTTGATGGAGATTCAATAAATGAAAAGTTATTCAAAAAGAAAAGAAATTATCTTTTACTATTCGCCATTTTTACATGTTTGAAAAAAAAAAAGATTTTCCGATTTTTTTTATATTCAGCATATGCCTTAATTTGTCTGAAAAATTAAAACTTAATAAAGAAAACACGAAAGTTGCTCAATGGTTTCTGCTTTTGTTGACAAATGGCGTTCGTACGGAACCTAGGAGCTACCATTCGTTTAATGACCGAAATTCATAGATTAGTTTCGATTTCATCAACATCTATTGCTGTGTCGAGTTGTCAATGTCAAAGAGACCTAGATTCTTTATACATAGGAAACAAAGCAGCAAATGAAACAACGTGTTGCTTCCCACGAAAGTGTACTATAAAAAAAACGGATAGTCTCTTCACAACAAATGTTTATGAAAATTAAATTTTAAATGCAAATGGCGTCAAATTATGGAGGAAAAAAAAAACCATCACAGCTAAATATTTTGTGCGCGCCCGAAGCAATGACAATTGAAGTAATCAAAATCGTCTATGACACAGAACTGCAACAAAAACAATGGAATTTAAACAGGATTTCCTTTTTACATTCCACAATAACAAGTACAGAATGAAATTTTCAATTATGCTAAGTGCATTTCGGCAAATAAAATGTTACAAAGCAAGAAGGGTTTCTAATCCCGATTCCCAAATGAAGATAAACCATTAAATACATACCACATTGACATCATTGAATCTTTAACGTCGATGAATAAGATTTATCAGCATATTTTCTCAGTTGTCGATTCCTTTACGAAATTAATGAGTTTGTACCCAAACAAATGTACGACAGTTCA
>BMAW01013876.1:21525-86644 GCA_019974015.1 Nephila pilipes
TATTATACTTCATAACTGTAAATAGCAGTGGAATAACACAATAAGAGCAATACTTGATATTTAGAAAATGTATAATTTTTTTTGTGAGATTTTAAAAGTAAAAACCATTCTGGAGGCGAATGATAAAAGACGATTTGAATAAAATTCTGAAATTTGCATGATTCATATCCAAAACTCAATTCCATGTATGTCAATTTTAATAAACAATAATTAACAAGTTAATAGATTAATTTCTTGCAAGTGCAACTCTTATTTTTGGTGAACAAGTAAATGATAATTCAAGCTACAGCGGTGAGCAAACTTTTTTTCGCAAAATTTACAAACATAAGGTTTTTCCTTAGTATGAATACGCATATGTGTTTTTAATATCTCATTACGAGAGAAGGCTTTATTGCATATTTCACAAATGTAAGGTTTTTCCTCCGTATGAATCAGCAAATGTGTTTTTAAAGATCCACTGCGAGAAAAAGTCTTATTGCAAATTTCACAATTATAAGGCTTTTCTGTAGTATGAACACGTCCGTGTCTTTTTAAATACCTGCTATGAGAGAAAGCTTTATTGCAAATTTCACAAATGTGAGGCTTTTCCTTAGAATGTACAAGCAAATGTTCTTTTAAACCTATATTTTGTGAGAAGGTTTTCTTGCAAATTTCACAAACATAAGGCCTTTCCTTAGTATGATAGCGCATATGTATATGTAAATAATCCCTTTGAGAAAATGCATTATTACAAATATCACATACATATGGCTTTTCTTTAGTGTGAATACGTAAATGACGTTTCAGCTTACTATTATCGTACGAAGCGTAATTGCAAATTTCACAAACATAAGGCTTCTCTTTAGTATGAATGTGCGAATGCCTTTTCAAAATGCCTCTGGTCACAAATCCTTTTTGACAAATGTCACAAACATAAGGTCTCTCATTTGTGTGAATGCGTAAATGAATGTTTATGTAAGAGCGACGAGAAAAGGTTTTGTTGCAAATAGGACAAGGATAAAATTTTTCTTTGGAGTGACTGAGTAAATGGCAATTTAAATTGTACCTTTTAGAAAATGATTTGTTGCAAATTTCGCAAGTATATGCTGTGGTCTTTGCACGAAGGCATCGATTTCGTGTTACACTATGCATCACAGAAAACTGTTTATTGCTTGTATTACAAGAGATTTTTTTACCAAATTAATTTCTGAACGCTTTCGTAAATTCTTCTTTAATGTATATATTGTTTGGCAATATTGACATTCATGAATTTTATTTTATCCATCTCAATGAAGTAAAAGCGACACTCGAATCACACCACCTTCCTAAATTCTTTTCACTTCCTTTGCAATGTTAATTAACTTTCTAAAAAATCCTCAAATGTTTCTTCAAACATATATTCGTTTTGAATGCTTATGAGCAAATATCAAACAATTAATACTCATCAGTCACATACACAGGTAAAAATATAGCACTGATATCATCAAATTAAGACTGGAGTGATATAAAAGTATTTTGTTTACATGTCCACAAATGTATAACAGAAAAGTAATACCTTTCTTTGATTGTTTTATGAAGTGTGTACAATGGTTATTAACTCAATACAATTGATTTTATTACAACTGAACCTTAAATATATAATTAATAATGTTTATATACATCGGGACAGTTAGTTTGGATACTTTGTAGCAAAATTACTTATAGCAGATACATATATGTGTATTAATACGAGAAGTTTATTAAAAGTAGCAAACTATTCATACAATATAATTTAAGAATGAAAAATCTTAAAAATCGGTCCAAAAACGATAAGATATTGAGAATTGAAATCTTTCTCAAATGACGTTTTGAAAGAAAAGTTGGTTCGTTACCCACACTCTTTGGGAAAGGGATAAGAATTGAGAAAAAATAAAGGGAAAGTATTAACTTCTAAATTGGATGTTGTTTGATTTTGGCCAATATTAATCTGCTAAATTGCTCCACTGTTTTCAAAGAAGAATCTTGAGAAATTACCATTCGCCTTAAAGTAAACCAGAATCCTTGCTATGGCAGGTCCAGTTAGATCGTCTTCATTCGAATAACCTACAAAAAGAAATAAGTATGTTTAAACATTCATCAATGTTGATGAAAAAAATGCATTTTTGAATTTGATATAATACAAAACTAATGTTGTCAAATGATACAGTTATATGTATAACGCAATATGTATCCTTGATTACATAAATGATTTCTATATTGAAAAATGAAATAAATTAAACAGAAAAAAAATCAGTAAAAGTAATGGACAGATCACAGATCTTACTGGAATCTTTACAATTCATCCTACTTGGCCTCGAAATTTAAATGTTCTGGCTTACACAAGCCTCGATTTTAATTTTTATTACAAGGTATATGTATTTTGATGTAGCCAGTTGTTATAGAAAGCCATTTCACTGGTTTCATATAAAAGTTAAAATGTATTCGTGAGTCTACATAAGAGCGGTATATTTGCAAGAAAATCCTGTTTGAAAATCCTCCTCATTTCTGCATGCGGAGGAGTACGTTTAACATAGTTCACAGAATATAGATATCGACTGGTATTAAGTGTAATCGTTACTTGAAAACGTAGCTCCAAGAAAACATTCCCTCTATTAGTTTGCATGACAAATTGCCAACCATGGTCACACAAAGCCTATAGATCTGCTCAACATATATAAAGGTATTTTTGTATGTTAAATTAGGAGGTACTCAAGGTCTTCATTTAGGTGAGATATAAATACAGATAGGGCGATGACAAGGTTTAAAAGCAGGTGTATATCGGTTGTGGTTTGCAGGCCTTTGTGTCTCAAAGAAAAACAGCCTGCGAGTTCATTATCAGAAGTCTACAGAAGGATTTCTGACAACGAACATGTTGAACCACAATTCAAAGCAATATTTAAAGTGTATGTGTCTTGAAAAATATTTTATGCAGTTCTTAACATATTAAATTTGAAAACGTATTAAGGAACTATTTTCATTAAAAAAAAAGATTATTTCGAAACTTCACTACATTCAAATCATAACTCTTACATTTTTGTTTTAGAAATCATTTTTCTTTTTCCAAAAGGGGATGGTAACAGTACCAAGGTAAGTAAGGTAAATAATTTTCATATTTGTAAAACTCGCCTATAACCCAGAGTTGCTTTAAAAAGCATGAAAATTGTGTAATACAGCTAAATGTATAATTAATTCCATCTTATTTTTGCTATGAAAAATATGATTTTGATGAAGATTCAATAAATGAAAAGTTATTCAAAAAGAAAAGAAATTATCTTTTACTATTCGGCATTTTTACATGATTGAAAAAAAAAGATTTTCCGATTTTTTTTATATTCAGCATGAATTGTCTTAATTTGTCTGAAAAATTAAAACTTAATAAAGAAAACACGAAAGTTACTCAATGGTTCCTGCCTTTGTTGACAAATGGTGTTCGTACGGAACCTTGGAGTTACCATTTGTTAAATGACCGAAATTCGTATATTAGTTTCAATTAAATCAACATCTACAGCTGTGTCGAGTTGTCAATGTCGGAAAGACCTGGACTCTTTATGCATCGGAAACTAGGCAACAAATTTAACAAAGTGTTGTTTCCGGCGAAACTGTACTAAAGAAGACACGGACAGTCTCATCACAATAAATGTTTAAGGAAATTAAATTTGAAATGCTAAGAGTGTCATATTATGGAGAAAAAAGAAGATCCCCAATGCTCAATAATTTAAGGGTATATATATTATATATACACACACATATACATACCATTAACATTTCCTATTCCTAAAACCCGCTCCAATATGATAGTAAACCATAGATCCTGAAGCAATGACAATTGAAGTAATCAAAATGGTCAGTGATACAGGACATTTTGCTGCAACAGAAACAATGGAATTTATACAGGATTTTTTTTTATTCCATAATAACAAGTAAGGAATGTAATTTTCAATTATGCTAAGTGCATTTTAGTGAATAAAATGTTACAAAGGAAGAAGTGTTTCTAAGCCCAATTCAAAATGAAGATAAACCATTAGATACATACCACATCGACATCACTGAATCTCTTTAACCTCAATGAATAAGATTTTAAATATATATTTTCTCAGCTGTCGATTCTTTTACGAAATTAATGAGTTTGTACTCAAACAAATGTACGACAGTTCAAGCAGTGAGTAATTATTCAGCAATGAGTTCAAGCAGTGAGTCCTCCATTAAGTTAAACTGAGTATTTAAAATCTTGTTTTTATACTACTTTAATCTCTTATTAAACTTAAGTATTGCTCTATATTATAAATATACATTTTTTTAATAAATTTTATAAAATACTTGAATAGTACTTCGATAAATAACAATTATTTTAAGCGAATTTATTAAAAATAAAGAAGTGTAAGAAAACATTTCCAGGAGGTTCATAATCTACTGTATTTCATAACATTTCAGTATCAAGTGTGAATTTTCCAAATGTCAAGCTTAAATTTCTTTACTTCAGATGGGATACTTTATAGTTATTAAATAATTTATAAAAAAGTGATTTGCATCATATCATCTAAAAGCCCTCAAATGACTAGAACAGCTGCACACCATGAATCCGATAATATTCAAATACGTTGAAATTTTTAAAGTCAGATTAATTTTCAATGCTATAAAAATCAATATATTATGAAATTTAAAAAGAAAACAAAAGGATAGAAAAACCTCAAACACAAAAAGACCTCACATAAAGTAACTCTTATTTTCTATTCTTCAACATAATTTATTTTATCATGAAATAAGAAAAAGGAAGATTCAACGTGACTTGGAATAACAGCTTCATATAACAAAACAAGCATTCTTATTCACATTTTATGAAAATCATTTATTATGAGCCTAAACTTTTATTGCATTTGATAGATATATTTTCTAAAGTCACAATGATATTTTATCTGTATTTAATATTTTGTTCATCAAGATGTATTAGTCTACATCAATGCATATATCAGAACATCTCAATGCATCAATGGACAGCAATATAAAAGTATTTTGTCAAAATGTCCACAAATGTATAACTGAAAAGTAATGCTTTTAATTGATTGATTTATGAGGTGTGTAGAACACAACAGTGGTTATTAACTCAACACAATTGAATTTATTACAACTGAACCTTAAATATATCATTAATAATGTTTTTATATTTCAGCTAAGTTAGTTGGGATAGTTTGTAGCAAAATTAACTTATAGCAGATAAGTATACCTCTATTAATACGAGAAGTTTACTAAAAGTGGTTAAGCTATTCTTACAAAATAATTTAAGAAAGAAAAATCTTAAAAAATGGTCCTAAAGTGATAACATGTCTCAGAGGTTCATAATTCACCATATTTCATAACATTTTAATATCAAGTGTGAATTTTACAAGTGTTAAGCAGAAATTTCTTAACTTCAAATGGGATATTTTAATAAATTGAAAAAGTGTTTCACATTGTACGAAATAAAAGCCAGCAAATGACTAAAACAACACCATCATAGGAAAAGTGAGAATGTCAGATGAATTTTCAATACTATAACAATCAATGCTTTGAAATTTAAAAAGGAAAAAAAAAGGATAGAAAAAACTCAATTCTACACAAAAAGACTTCACATATACAAATTTTTATTTTCTGTTCCTCAGTACAATTTATTTTGTCATTCAATGTGAAAAATAAAATCAATGCGACTTGGAATAATAGCTACATATAACAAAATGTATAATCTTATTCATATTTTATGAAAATCATTTATTATTAGAAGTCTGAACTTCTATTTCATAGAAAACAGTCCATAAAATCACAATCATATTTTATCTGCATTTAATGTTTTGTTACTCAAAATGAATCAGTCTATATCTATGCATCATCAGACAGTAATTTTCCTTTGAAATATTAACAAAAATTGAAAAAAAATTCTTCACTGACAAACCAGGAGAAGAGATTTCTAACTATCTAGAAAATGTCATTGTACTTCAATGCACTGAAAAAAACAGTAGAAAAACAAAATGAGACAAATACATGATATTTATCAAATTTATAATATTTTGGTGTTATTTTAAAAGTGAAAATTGTTCTGTACACAAAAGATAAAAGACAATTAGGATAAAATTCTGAAGTTCCATGATTAAAAATCAAAAGTTATTTCAATGAATGTCAAGAGAGTCAATTTCAATAAACAAAGATGAACAAAAGTCATTTCGCAAAAAATATCTTGAATATGGGACTATTATATATGGTGAATACGTAAATGATAATTCAGAACAGAATGGTGAGAATACGATTTACTGCAAATTTTACAAATAAGGTTTTTCTTTAGTATGAACAGGTATATGTTTTTTTAATGCCTCCATACGAAGGAACGCTTTAAGACATATTTCGCAAATTTAAGGTTTTTCCTTAGCATGAATTGGGGAATGTGCTCTTAAGCTTCTTCTTTGAGAAAAAGACTTATTGAAAATTTCACAAATGTAAGGCTTTTCTAAAGTATGAAAAAAGCCGTGTTTTTTTAAATAACTTTTATTAGAGAAAGCCGTGTTGCAAATTTCGCAAACGTTTGGTTTTTCTTTAGAATGAATCAGCAAATGTTCTTTACAATTAACACTTTCTGTGAAGGATTTTTTTGTACATTTTACAAACATAAGGCCTTTCATTATAATGATAAAACATATGTATATGTAAACAACCCCATTGAGAAAATGCATCATTACTAATTTCACACACATATGGCTTTTCATTAGCGTGAATATGTAAATGATGTTTCAACTTACCACTATCACAAAAAGCATAAATGCGAATTTCACATACATAAGGCTTTTCATTCGCATGAATGCACAAATGAATGTTTAGGCAAGAGCGGTGAGAAAAGTCTTTGCTGCAAATAGGACAAGGAAAAAATTTCTGTTTAGAGTGACTGAGAAATGAGAATTTAAATCACACATTTCAAAAAATGATTTGTTGCGAATTTCACAAGTATATCCTACAGTTTGTGCACAAATGCATTGATTTTTTGTTAGACTATGCATCGAAGTAAACTATTTTATTTGTTGTCTGTTGTAAAGCAAGAGATTTATCTACCGAATTAATTTCTCTATGTTTTGGTATATTCTTTATTAATGTATATATAGTTATAGCAAAATTTATGTTCGTAAGAATTTTTTATCTATCACAGTGAAGTAAAAAGAGACCCTCGAGTCACACCCTTTTCTAAGTTCTTATAATTTCCAATGCAATATTAACTAACTTTCTCAAAAACCTTCAAATGTTTGTTCAAACATATATTCATTTAGAATGCCCACGAGCAAATATCAAACAAACAATACTGATCAGTCACATACATAGGTAAATGTATAGCACCGAAATCGTTATATTAAGACCAGAGTGATATGAGAGTGTTTTGTTTATTTGTCCATAAATGTGTATAATTGAAATATAATACCATTTATTGATTTAAGAGGCATGTAGAACAACAATGGTTATTAACTCAACACAATTGAATTGATTACAACAATAAACGTCTAATTAATAAATGCTTTTATACTTCGGCACAGTTTGTCTCGTTTGTAGCAACATTTACTTATAGCAGATACGTATATCTGTATTAATAAGAAAAGTTCTTTAAAATTAGTTAAGTGGTTCATATGAAGTAGTTTAAGAATGGAAAATCATAAAAAACAGTCCTAATGCAGTAATGATGCTGAGAATTAAAATCTTTCTCAAACATATTTTAAATGAAAAGTTGGCTCTGTTCCTACACATTTTAGGAAAGGGATAAGAATTGAAAAAAATTAAATGGAAAATATAAACTTATAAATTGGATGCTGCTTGTTTTTTGGTAAATATCAATCTTCTAATTAGTTCCATTGTTTTCAAAGGAAAATTATGAGAATTTACCATTTGTCCTAATGTAAATCTGAATGCTTGATATAGCTGGTCCAGTTGGATCCTCTTTATTCAAATGACCTACAAAGAGAAATTGAGACAATTAACCATTCATCAATGTTAATAAAAAAGACACGTTTTGAATATATGATAAAAAAAAAAACAATTTTGTCAAATAATATAGATTCATACTGAAATATGTATTCTTGACTACATGAATTATTTCAATATTGCTTAATGAAAGAAATGGTGTCGTATGTAATGATTTCGAAGAAAATGGAGAAACCATTACTAGTCAAAACTACAGTGAGTTACACATACACACACCATTCATATTTCTCCATTTCTAATACTCCACCTTAACAATAACAATGGCCTAAAATTTGATATTCATTATATCATCTTCAGTACCTAAATTGATGGCCATATTTGGACTACAATCTATGATTAAGTTAAATTTTATTTTCAATTTCACACAGAGATTTATTTATCAACTGATACATGAGAAAGCAGTGAATCGCAATACCGTTCTGGTAACCATGTGTTCATGAGAAATAATGTTGAAAATAACTTCTCAAAAACATGAAAAACACAACTTACTAAGTCTTATTCAAAAGTGCGAAAAAATGACCATAAAATTTACACAAATACAAGAAATAATCACAGAGCTCAAAGCAATGACAAATGAAATAATATAAAATCCATCCTGACAAAAGACATTCTACTGCAACAAAACCCATGGAGATTATACGTGATTTTTTATTCATTCCACAATTAAAATAAGAAAGAAGAGAATGGAATTTTCAGAAGCATAAAGTGCATTTTGGCCAATAAAAAAGTAAGTAGATATGAAGGATTTTTAAACCCAATCTTAAATGAAGTACTTATCACATAGACTTAATTGGATCATTACCTTCAACAAATTAGACTTATCAGCATATTTTATCAGTTGTTTTATTCTTTTACAAAATTCATGAGGCAGTACCAAACAAACCTACAATGACATAGGCAGTTAGGGATAAGTTAAATGTTCAGCAATACGCATTTGGAAACCAGTGAAAATAACATCGGGTAAAGGCACTGCATATTTTGTATAGATAAATATATATTTTTTACAAACATGAGACAGTACTTCCCTGCAGTAGCTATATTGTAAAGGAAAAGAAAAATTTACTGACATGTCATCAGTCAGCAAGAGAAGTTTAAGCAATGACCCCTTAGCCCTGATGACAGAATTGGCATTTCGAGAGATTGGACTCTGTGTTAAACTGATTTCATTCCCACACACCGAGGAAATTTTCGTAAAACTAGTGTCAGAAGTGGAGTACCAAAGTGAATGCCTGTGACCAGAGCAATCAAGAATAAATAACAGCAGTTGTTTGCTTTCATGGAAGAGTGTAAATTTGGACAAGCTGAGATAAATGCTAGACAAGAATGTTTGAAAAAGAAAATGGAGGCCAAGCAAGAACAGTGAATGAATGAAAGGGATGCAAAGCATCCAGCTAGCTAGCGAATGATGAACCTACAAGCAATGGAGAGAACTAGTTCCGAGGCTACAATACAACCATGAACCGACGTTGCCTTCACAGTTCAGAGGTCAATCAACGTCAAGCTATGAGTCATTCACAAACATTGGATGGCTTCATGTAAAGAGACTGATCATAATTAAAATGTGATGAGACTACCAGAATGTCAGTCTTTCAAGATGGAGAGCAATGTTACAAACATGAGATGGTACTTCCCAGCAGTGGCTATTTTGTAAGAGAAAAGAAACATTTACTGACATGCTTTTAGTCAGCAAGGGAAAATCAAGCGATGACCATTTAACCTAGACAATCACTTTGGCAACAAATGTAAAGATTTCGAATGTGCTGGAATCTATGCAAAATATTGATTGGAAAGGAAGTTATGGACTGTCATAAATATTTGGTGTGACATCACAGCTGGCTAGAAGAGACATAAATACACTGAGATACTGAGAGGCATGGGATGAGTCTGTCTATAGAAGTGAATCTTGCCTTCGGAGTCCATACTGCGAAGATCGATCAGGAAATGAACTAGTAGCTGTAGGCACTTCGAGTGAGGTATGCCAAGTGAATATGTAGATAAGCAGCATTTATCTGCTGGCAATTGTTGGAGCCTGCCCCCGGAAGTGTAGAGTATTACTGTGGAGGTAATCCATATTGAGAACTAATAAGCTGAATGATGCTGTTATAACTGTGACTGTCCTTAAAAGTGCATCTTGTTCTTGTATCTGTGTCACTAAACTATACTAGTATTGTGTATCTGTTTGTGCTGTTAAAGACTTATGAATAAAGCATCATTCATCATTATCCTCCTTGTTGGACTGATTTCACTCACCCATACCCAGGAAATTTTATTAACAATATATGAATTATTTCTTTCATTCCAAGAAAACATGGGCAAGTTGAAAAGATTCACAGCACTATTATTCCTATTTTAACGTACAAGTTCATTGAAAATCAATCCTATGCAGTGGTTCAAACACATTTATGATTTTAAACCAGTCCTTAATATCATACTTTCAAGCAGTACCAAGAAAACATCCGAAATCCTCACTGGTGAGATAATGAAAAATAAAGAATTGGTCTTCAACAAGTGATTTTAAAAGGAGGATGAAAACTGTTCCATAGAAGAATGTAATCCTATTTGTAAAAAACAAATATAAATAATTTGCAGATGAAAAAAGGAAATAGTCAAACCTACAACAAAAGAAAAAACACTTATTCATACAAAGTTGGCGAACTTGCTGCTATAACGAGAACACATTCCGGATCTAAAACTTGGTTCCAACTTCCTTGGTCCATACCTAATAACTAACAAGAAAGAATGACAGGTGTGTTGTCCAGAAAGTCAGTCAACATAAAGATCAATTTAAAACAATGACAGAAGCCAATTGCATGAAACTGGTCAAATTTCATTTAACTCTAATTTTTTAATTTATCCCATATTTTAACTGTCATAATGATACATTATCATTACATTGTGATCCCTTTTCATCTTTAAATGTATGCGATCAGGTGAATTTTGAAAAAAAGCTTAGATCAGCATTGATTAGCAGCTAATAAGGGTATTTCGTACTCAATACTCAAACTTCATAAAAAAAATACCTAAAGATTCGTGACTTTTACTTCTAATTACAAAAGCAGAAAGATGTATGTTGCATCCACTGCTAATCCTGACGCATCTCCTTCCCTCTAGTGTATCATTAATAAATCTATAATTCAGGTATTAAAAGTTTCTTTATTCTGCTATGAATGAAGCATAAAACATGTTTTAAGTTAAATAAAAAAGTACAGAATTAGTAATAGTACTATATATATATATTCATATATATATATTCAATACTATATATATTCAATACTATATATATTCAATACTATATATATTCATATATATATATATATTCATATATATATATATATTCATATATATATATATATATTAATACTATATATATTTATATATATATATATTCAATACTATATATATTCATATATATATATTCAATACTATATATATTCATATATATATTAAATACTATATAAAATACTATATATATATATATTCAAAAGTAGTTTTAAAAAATTACCATAAAATTCAGATATGTCATTCCAATTAATGTAAATTTGAAAATGTTAAAATCTCGATTATAAGAAAAGAGCGAAATGCTGAAAAAAAAAGATTATGATGGGAAAACCTCTACTTAAGTTTTTACAATGGATTGAATGATAGTAATGAAATAAATAGAAATTTTTACATGTTATCAAACGGAAAGATAATAGATATTATTTTTTAAAAAAAATTATAAGAATACTAAAAATAAATAAGTTAAAATTTAAAAAAATAAATAGTAGATGTAAATGCAAAAACTTGATTGAAGAAGCATAAAAAAAAAAGATATGTAAATTAAATAATTTTAAAAATAATTACAGAATAAAAATATTAAGTACGAAAAAAGTATAAAAATTTCTTAGTTGAAGATAACAAATAGATAGGCAATATTTACATATTATTAAAAAGACAATTTCTAACTACTTAGTAAATAAATTTGACACGAAAGATAATAAAGGAAATAATAGTACATAACATTGTACTTTAAGTTTTAGGAATGATTCTTTTAATAAGATTAATTTTAATGATATTTTTTAACACCATTAGAAATTTCTTCTAATTAAAAAAGCTTTTTAAGTTAACAAAAAATGGATAGTTTTTCATTTTAATAAAATTGAAGGTATGATGAATGAACTAAAGATTTATTGTACCGAATATAAGATTTTATCAAAATAAAGAGCACCAATATGTCAGTACTATACATTTGGGCATCCTAAAGGATAAGATCTCCAGAGATATGATGTGTGTATGTGAATATGGGCACAAGATTCAGATTTATGATTTCTAATAGTAACCATTTTGTGTAAAAAAAAAAAAAAGACTTATGATGAGGTTTTCAATTTTATTAATAATCTGTCTATTACATACAGTTTACCAGTTGTAGCATTTAATGAGTATAATTGCCACATTTATAATGATATTAATATTATAAATTTAAAGATTAAAGAAGGCATTGAAACACATGAAATTGAAAAAAAAAATTAATTTTTAAAAAGACTATTAATAATGTTGACAAAGTTCCAAGTAATTATTTTATTTGCAAACATAGCAGTAATTAAACTATTAATAAACATCTAGAAGTTCATAAAGCTTATTTATTTTAGTGAATTACAATTACTAATAGAATAGAGTTTAGGAATAAAAATAAATTAAATTAAATTTCCTCAGATCTTTATTACTTCAAAACTTCATAAAGACCCCAATAAATTTGGAACTGTGATTAATGGTTATAATGCTACTTACATTAAAAAAGGAGGTAAATTATTACAAAAAACTCTTACAAGATATTATTAATAAATTTAATAAAATTGCTATCAATAAAAATAGTTCAGATATTATTAATAGAAAAGACAAAGATTTACTTGTTATACATAGATATGAATTTAAAAATGTCTTTATTTCTAACTGAAAGATAGAAATAAAGATGGATGATCTAGAAAATTAACTATTAATTATGTATAACAATAATATTAATGATTTTATTTCTTATGATAAATTTAATTAATTTTAATAAAGTACTTAGAGATAACTATATTTAATATAACAATAAAATATATAAACTAACTAAGAATATTTCACAAGGAGATCCTACAACAGCTACACAAATATTACATTATTATGAACATAATTATATTGAAAAATAATAATTTTAAGATTTATAGATATATACATGTTCCACTTTTTATTTAATTGTACTAAGTCTTCTGAAGAAGAGCCTAGCTTATCTTTTTATCCTACACATTTTAATCCAGTTTAAACTAATAATAGAAATACAGAACACAATATATAAATTTACAATTAAAAAATTTACAGATAATAAAATTATTATTAATAATAATGATGAGAGATAGCTATCAATTTCATATGAATAATGTTCCTAAAATAATTATAAAATTATCTTATTAATTTTATTGAGAAATATTTAAAAATAATTAAGATAAATTGAAAAATATATGCTTTTGTGAACATATATATACATATAAGCACATGTATATTTATATATGTGAATGCAATGATTTAACTTTAATAGTTTCACGGAATAATAATTTAATTTCCTAATTTTCTCCATCCTTTAATTCAATAGTAAAGAATTTATTTCTATTTCCTGATCCAATTGCAAATTTCTTTTTATTTATTTGATCATGCACACACAAAATTTGTTCCATCTGCTTTCCCATAATCGTAAATCTGTCAGAATTAATCCATACTAGATTTTCTATCTGCAGCTTAAGTCCCCAAGAATCCTTACACCAAGACCATGTGACTGAAAAAACGTCATCACCATCAGAAATTAACATACACAGTGAAAAAGTTCTCTCTTCTGTAATATTCTTCAAGCTTTTTCATTTTGGCCTTACCGGCTGACACAGTGCTGTAGCTTCTCTCTCAACAAACTTGAAATAAAAACAGCATTTTAACTTGAACTTCGCCTCGACTTGTTTTATTTAAATCTCAATTTTAAAAGAAAGGTGAATTTCAATTTATTAGTTAATAGGGTAGCTACCTAAGTAAGGAAATATTTAGAATTAATGATACGAGAGAGAAGGCTATACCCAACTGAAACTATGAACTTAATATGTTGGAAAATGAGAGAGATGCTTTGTGTTGTGTACTGCTATTTCCCACATTAGAAGAGTGTGGAGATTCATCTCTCCAGGCAATTACCAAATTACTTGCAGTTCTCATAAAGCTCATCAGCTGTCCATTGATAAAAAAGAAAATGCCTAATACATCTGCAACTTTAGTTCAGACCACTAAGAATGAAGTTCCTGGATCTTTTAGAATGACAAGAACAACCAATGGAAGGGAGGGGGAAAAAGTCTCAAATGTCCAATCAGCATTTTCTCCTAGTGAAATTCTTAAAAATTTTGAATGAGTCTTCTCAACATAATAATAGGATCAGATTTCAGTCTTCACTTTGTTTGCTTTCTTTCAAATTAGCACCTCTGGTAACATATAACTCTTGAACTAAACTATTATATCTATAGTGAATAGACTTTTCAAAATTGGATATGAGTTTTAAAATTGGCTTAAATTCAAAAGTAAAGTTCTGTAAGTAAACACCTATACATATTTTCTATTTTAAAAAAATGTCTGTCATTTTATTGATATTTCATACTTATTCATAAATTTTTTAAGTAATGCTAAAGGTATATCTTGAAATTATAAATTGTATGTTTTTGTTAACTTTTAAATTCATACACTTTTAAAATAAAATTCTGTGAAAGTAAAAATTTTGAAAAAAAAAATATTGTTGTGTGTTTTTGTTGGCATATGATACATATTTCAAATTTTGATTTGTTTCTATTTTGTGTGTGTGTGAAAATATATTATCTTCATTTAAAATAATTATGATGATGGTATTGCCAAATGTTTTGTTTAATTAAAAAAAATTAATTGATTTAATTTTGATTCTTAATTGTGTTATGAAATTAAAAAGTTAACATATTTTCGAATTAAATGGTTTGGAGGTTTTTTTTAAAAGTATTATATCTTGTGTTGTGTGTAATATCAAAGCTGTGGAATTTTTCTTTTTAAAGTGTGTCATTTCTAAAAGTTTAGCTATAAAAAATGTGATATTATACTATATGTAAGTTAAATATTTTTGAATTGAATTCTAATTTGATTTTAAAAATTCGAGTAATATTTGAAAAATGATTATAACAACATTTTAATTTGATGTGTGGTATTAAAAATTTGCATATATTAATAACATTTCAGAATATTTTCAGAGTAACATTTTTTGAAAATATAAATTGAAATCTCATTATTGTTATAAAGTAAACAAAATGAACAAACCAGAAAATTAATAATGTGTGATATATAAATGAACATGATTTACTTTTAATATTTATGCTTTATTAAGAAAATGATTATTACAATGTTTATTTAGATATGTGTGGTGGACATTTTAAAATGACATATTATAAGAATTATTTTTGATTTTACATACTTAAACTTTGAATGAATACCATATTAATTTGAAATGAATATATTTTTGAAATATTTAGGATTTTATAAACTTTCGATTTGAAAGAAACATGTTGTTTTACATTACTTAACCTGGCATTACTTGTGCAACAAAAACAAGCAGAATTGCTCTCATGAAGGGTAATATCTATGGACATTTAATTCAATTTTCTACCTCAAAATCTTTGCAAAAAAAAAAGAGAAAAATGCATAAAAATAGCAGAACATGGGTTAATTGAGAGCTGAATATTATAATGTTTTGAATGAATATTTGGTTTTGGAAAAAAAAATATTATATACTTTTTTGAAATGAATATTATTCAGTTTTAAAATGAAAGTCAATAATGTGTTTTGTATAATGAAAGAAAAAGGAAAAGAAATTTTTGAATGTTTTAATTGTCCATAATACTATTTAAGTTAAAAGATATGTTTTGTATTTAAAGGAAAGTATGTCTAGTTTAGATTATTTTTATGCATAAAAGTCTAATTTTAAAAGGAAGGCAGATAATCACTTGAAATGATAAATCATATTAATAAAAAAAACGGTTCTGTATCAAATTTGACATACGAACAAGTGTGGCACAGTTTTGGCAACAAGCCACAATTCTTCAGCTAATATAGAAAAACGATTTGGACAAGAAATTGTCGTAGGCTAAGACAGTAAGAAAATAACAATACAAACATACTTTTGTAGATACATTTTGAATTAAATTAATAATATTTACAGAAATGCATGTAGTAAAATGTAAACAATGTTTCAGATACTGTGTCGCAGTTTTGTCATCAGTGTGAATCTCCAGTCACTAGAATAAATATATATATGACTCGGGTGCCACTCTGAAAGCAATGTGGTCACATACCACTATTCTATTTCATATGTGATGTCCCTCCATCATTCTTTCATTTTGCAGGGTTCGTGCACCATTGAAATTCAAAATTTATAAGTTTGGTAAACATGGCTTTGCATTTCTTATTGTATTCAAGTGTTATATGGATCAAAATGCAATTAACTTTAGAAACATGTCAAATTCATCATTTTGAAATTTTATAATTGGTTGAATATTATATCTGATTTACCAAATGCTGCTCATACATAACTGTTATTATGTAATGAAAAATTGATGTTTGATTTAAGCACAATACAACACATAACATACAGATTTACCTTTTTATTTAGTATTTAATACTTTGATCATTTTTATGAAATTGTTTGTGTTTTGAAAAGGTGAAGGGATTTTTAAAGCATAGAATTTTTATATCTTAACTTTAAATATGAATTTTTTAAGTGTAACATGTTTGGATATGACTTATATCTAAAGTTTAAATTTAATTCTTTACTTAGATACCCCTGGAAGATAAGGTTACATGTTAGGGCCCAAAACACATCTGTGTCTTGAGGAGGGGGAATTTGTAATGATTTAACTTTAATTTAATAGTTTCACACAGAATAATAATATAATTTCCTAATTTTTTCCATTCTCTAATTCAATAGTAAAGAGTTCATTTCTATTTCCTGGATCAATTTGAAATTCTCCTTTTATTTATTAGATCCTGTGCTCATAAATTTATTTAATCTGCTTTCCAATAATCATTAATCTATCAGAAATAATCCCTACTAGACTCTGTCTGCAGCTAAAGTACATCAGAGTCCCTTGCACTTAGACCATGTAACTGAAAAAACATATCTAGAAAATCCCCATTATAAATTAACATACACAGTGAAAAAGCTCTCTCTTCTATTATATTTTTCAGGCTTTTTCGCTTTTGCCTTACATTAATTTTTTTTTCTTAAGATATGCTCTGTAGGCCTTGGTAAAGTTTTTAATGTTTTGAGCTGCTTTTTTTTTTTTTTTTTTTTTTTTTTTTTTTTTATTTTAACTTTTATGCTTTTGATCTTATTTAAGGTTATGATTTTGATTTTGTAACTTGAAGTTTTTACTAATTTTTTTTTTTTATTTATTAATTCATTTTAAAATTTCGCTTTTGTATTTTAGCAATAATTTGTAATTTATTATGAATTTATGAGCATGTTAATGTGTATAAATAGTTTATGTCTATACTACAACTACCAAAACTTATATTAATTTATATAACTATAACAAAAACAAATTCAAAATTTCAGTGTAATTTCAAGAAGTAAAAAATAATATTACTATATTTAAAAAAAAATGTATTTACAAATTGATTTTTTTTAAAAAAAAAAATTGCTACAAGAATATTAAACAATACAAGAATACTAATAAATATGTAAATTATAATTAATATACCCAACTATAGCAAATCCTAATTTAAAAATATTCAACATGTAAAAATAAAATTTGTCATTTAAAAATATATATTTATTATAATGATCTTCACAGACAAAAACAAAATTAAATCTACAAGGCATAGATATGTATTTACATATGAGATTGAACTGTATAACTTAGTCAATTACCTTGTAACTAAATGGTACAAAACCAAACACAAGCAAAAATATCAAATCGAAAAAGTAATGCAGCAAAAGAAAGTATAAACACAGGAATTTAAAAAATCATTTTAGTCAAATTCAAGAAATCTATTTAAATAATTGATACATATATTTATACATTTTATTAAATACTAATAAATTAAAACAGAATATATGTGTGTGTGCACACATTAGGTAAACATAAATATATATGCATGTATATGATAAATTCAATTTATCCCTTTTTTAGAAACGTTATTTTTACTCCTCTCTTACTACATTTAAACTACTTATTTAGAACTGAGCAAATCTTGTTTGCCACTTAGGATTTGAAAAGTATAAGTCTGTTAAGGTAAGAATTGAATTTGGTTATGAAGCACCAAACTATGTATACCTGCCATTTAAATAATAGAAATGTTGAGAAAATAAAACTTGGTTGATGAAGAAGGTCAAAGAAAGAGAAAAATCACTAGAATATACTAGGGGTCACATCACCCACATTTACGGTAAATTGCAAAACACATGAGGAAGAAAATAATCACAAGTTACTTTAGCTTAATGATATTCCTACTCACCAAAAGAAAGTAAGGTCAAGCACAGTTGTTTGCCAATTAGCTTTGCAAGGTTCAATGGAACGCTAATTAAAACAAATTCCTTTTTTCTGAGGTATGAAAGCTATCAGCTACCACCACAGGGCCTTCTTGATTTTTATTTCTAAAGATAATGAAACAAAAACAACAATCACAATCCATCCATAAATGGAAAATAACATTTTAGATCATATGAAATGTAATAAGATTTTTTTTTTAACATTTGACAGCTCCATATGAATACTCCATACTTCTGCAAATTATAGTTTTAATGAAGGTAAATTAATCTTGTTAAATTAAACTATATTAAAATTTCAATGTAACTGGAGGCTTCATCAAGCTTACACATAAATAATGCATGCACACTTAAGTTTTGATCATAAATATCTTCATCAATTTAACATAGTTTATATTTATTATAATTAAGCAGAATGCTTCCAGACAAATTATGTACAAAATAAACATTTGTACTTGGAAAAAACTAATTTTAAGAATGTGAAAATTTTGAAACTGATAAATATTACATTGCTATTGATTGTTTTCACCACCATATATATTAAATTCTAATTTTAAATACATACTACTTTTTTTAAAAAAATGAAGTGTTTGACATTTAAATTTATAAAATCAATTATATTCATAATTTCTTGGTATTTTATTCAAATTTATCTAAATAAGTACTGATTTCACTTTTAAATTTATAAAATATTTAGAAATTAGAGGCAACAATGTTTTATTTTATTTATAATTTGACACATTGTTACTATAAAATGCCTAGTGACATTTTATCAGTAATATTCAAAGATTCTTTTGAACTTAGGATTATTTCAGAAAGTTTAAACTTTAGTATCATTAATGAAATTCATTAAAATTATCAAATGAGAAACTATCCTTTATGTTTTGCTTCAAAAGAAAATTTACATTTTACAAATGTTAATTTACAATATTATGCATGTGGATATTTTTTAAACATTAAATGCCTCTGGTGTGTAATGTTTAATTTATAATCAATACTGAAACATAACTTATATACATGAAAATTCGTCTTACTTATGATTACTACATTCATTCTTTAAAGAACGAGTAAAATTTGAAAACAATATTATTTCAAAGGTTTTATATTTAGAATTTTATCCACCATAGGGTTCACTTTTTAACTTTTTATAAGGCATATAGTTTATGTACCACTGTATTTTTAATTTATACATGGATAACACATCCATTATAATATTACAAAGTGTAAAATAATCTAATCGTTTAATGTGTACCTCCTTTTTTTAAAAAATTTCATATTTATTGCCAAAATGAATATTTATATTATTATGATGTGTGATTCTCATAATATAAACAATTAGACAGAACAACTGAGTCACTCAAGAATCAATGAAGTTCAGTCTATATTTGGATATTTTCTGATTTTCATAACTTTTAATTGAATTAATAATATTCTTTGTTATTAAAGAATTTACTCATTACTATTATTTTTCTGGATAAAATAACTTTTTTTCTTTACAGCATCTGAATATGTTTGTAAAAATTTTCAGAAATCATTGTGAATAAATCCACTTTTTATCAATATTTTTTATATTAACTTTAAAATAAAAACTAAATCAGTCTTTGCTTTTTGAATATTTGTTGGCAACACAGAAAATCAACAAATTCATAATTAATTGTCACTTCTGCTATTTAGAATTGTTCGAGATACGGACATGAAAAGAATACCAATTATTGATGAGTATAAAGTTTTTGCTAACTTTTAATTTTAAATATTAAAACTTTAATTAAAATAATACATTGAAGTGCTTGTGAAAATTATTGTGTTATTAAAAAAATAATAATTTTATGTTTTTGTTAACTGTAAAAAACCTTACTTTAAAATATTAAAAGTAGAATTATAAGGGTATAAATATGTAATTTTGAATAAAATGATACTGTCCATATAAATGACATAAAATAGGTCAGCCAGCAATCTTAGAAAATATAAATCAACCATTTTTGCAGTCTAATGGTAGAACAATTTCAAAAGAAACACACAAAAAGACGGTGAATTTATTAAAGCATATACCTCCTGTAAAACGCGACAATAACAACACTTGGAGATCAACATTTAGATTTCGCTAACTCAGAAGTTTGAAAAGGATTGTTGTAATGAATAATTATAAAAATTACATGACAAGTTATTGCAGTATTTGTACATAAATATCTTTTTCAATTGCCAAAAGGTAAGAACTTTCTTAAAATGCTACTACTATCCAAAGTATTTAGGGTTTTATTTACACACCTGTACATATCTCGTTTTGTTGCAGAGGCTGCCCTTGGAAAAAAAGATCTTATATGCTTTTCTGATAAAATTAAGAAACAAAAATTTAAAAATTAATGTAATAAAAAATATTATCGCAATTTTTTTTTTGTTTACTTAACACATTGGCGTCTAAGTGACAATCAAACTAAACTCAAACAATGCTTATTTATTAAGTGCACAAAACAAAAACATTTATTTCACATTATGCTTGTTACACTCTCACAATTAGTAAGGCAATCATGAATAAAAATAAGCTTATCATATTGATTACTTTGATATTTTAATAACAACAAACTTAGATTGGTTTTATTAATGTCACACTAATAGCAACATGAGGGCTATTGGCAACTGACCTCTTAATTTTGAGCCTAGGTCAAATGACAAGGAAGACGCCCAAGCTGACATCTCCCTCTCCTATCTTCCATTCCCCTCCAAACAACAAATTTAGAAGCAACACAAGAGCTGATGTTTAAAGAACCTCATAAATTCAACCTCAATCAAGTGGCGAGAACTATACTTGAAGAGGAACACAGCTCTCCAAACTTGCACACAATTCCAATGTAAATGGATTTCACATGCATCATCCCATCTCCCAAATAGCTTTGAGACTTTAACCCATGACTCAATGGAAAAATACTCCAGGCATTATGCCCACCTACAACCACTTGCTACAATGACCACCACAGCATGGCATCTTGGAATAAAAAAAGTACAATATTGTTTCATAATTGTGTAGTAAGTCATCAATATCTGATAACTTAAAAATACTTCTAACATCTTAAAGTTAGTTTATTTCAATTTACTGAAAATTTAAAAGAATTTACATTTGCCAATAAAGTCTAATTGGTGGGATTTGCATCAGTGAAATAAAAAGTACCAAATTATTTTACATCTTAAAATTCCCAGTAAAAATAAAACCAAATAAAAATTGTCATGTTTACAGCATTTTAGTTACTTTTTACTGTCATAATTATCAAATGCAAAAATATTTTCACTTGTCTAAGCTATAATTCATATATGTATAACAAATCAGACAATCTTTTATTTAAAAAATCAATTTCCCTTTAAAAACTGCACATTTAAGGGAATTTTGTTACACTTATGAAAAATAAACTATTATTTCATTATAAATATTCACAGACGGTTTATAATCCTCTATATACATAACATTTAAAAATCAAGACTAAATTTTATATGTATTTAATGTCAAAATTAACTTAAGATTATTTATTGCAATAATTTATAAACGTTGTCCTACATATCACCTACTCATTATTAGAAGTTAAACCAAACAGATCCTTAAATCAACTAGCACTTACAAAACCTAAAAAGATTGAATACCACATAAATTATCAAACAAGAAAAAAATCTACATATTTTGATGTTGAAAAGTGACAACTGACTAAAACAAAATAAATTTTAAAAATGTCCTACACAAGGAACAAAGTACTCTAAATGCGATTTTTTCCTATAATTCTTAATAAATTACTCAAGTAAATATAAGAATTAAAATGCACAATGAAATATCAAGAAATAGACAATAGTAAACTTTCCGATAAAATTAAGGGAATCAATAAATTATTAAATTGAATATTATTTTAGCTTAATGCAATTAAAACTAAAGCAAATGATAAATTATTAAATTGAATATGTTTAAGTTAAATATAATTAAAATTAAAGCAAAAGAAAAATTGAAAATTGATCTGGCACGTCAATAGAGAACTCAAACAATAGCTCCTTGAAAGATTAGAAAAGAACTTTGTGTAATTATATCACAATAAATTGGATATCTAATAAAAATTTGCATTTGTATTATTTTCACACATTAAATAGGATATTAAAAATGTAAACATATTTTTTTTTAAATGTGAATACCTGCCTGATATAAAAATATTTGTATACTTGTAATTCACATTTTAAGCATATTAATTAATCATTATGAACTTAAAATCTTACTCCGTTTAATAGAAACTATTTACCAAAATCACAACAATTATATTTTATATGCCTTTTAGTTTAGCATTTTCTTGTGAATTTAATGTTCAGCAAACACTTCAGGATATATCCACATAATTTGGACATCAATGGCGGTCATCAGATAGTATCTTTCTTCAAATATAATTTGAAAACATGCAAAGAAATCTTAAATTAGAAATTATATTTAACAGTAAAGAAAAACACGATTACATTACATATATAATAAAAAAAATAATAAAAAGTAAAATACAACAATGAGAGCAATAGTTAATATGTATATATTTTAGAATATTGTGGATGAAAATTTTGGGTCACATTTTATAAATTATTCAGTATTTCAAGGATAAACGACAAAGGAATAAAATTATTTAATTCCAATCAAAAATTGATTCCTACAAAGTCACACAAGTTGACAATACTTTGGACCAAAATAAATTTTATTGAATTTCTTGAACATGCAAATATTCTATTTAGTAAACAAAGAATTTCAGATGTTTTTTTGCAAGTTTCACAAAGACTTATCCTTAGCATGTGTACACAAATGGCACTTTAGGTGCTCATAATGACAAAAAGCTTTATTGCATATTTTGCAAACATGAAGTTTTTCGTTAATAAGAATAAGGAAATGATTTTTGAAGTTACCATTACGCGAGAAAGCCTTATTGCAAATGTGAGGCGTTCCTTAGTATGAATTCACATATGTGATTTTAACTGATTCCTTTAACAGAAAGATTTCTTGCAAATTTCGCAAATATAAGGGGTTTCCTTAGAATGAATATGTAAATGGACTTTTAAATTAATACTTTGAAAAAATGTCCTTATTACCAATTTCACAAACATAAGGTTTATCATTGGCATGAATACGTAAATGACATTTTAGCATACTTTTATCGCAGGAAGCATATCCACAAATACCACAAAAATAAGGCTTTTCATTGGTATGAATACATAAATTATGTCTTAGGTTACTTCCATAAGCATAATCGCAAATTTTACAAACGTAAGACTTTTCATGAGTATGAATACGCAAATGTGATTTTAGTTGACCTTTAGCAGAAAATCCACTGTGGCAAAAATCACAATCATAAGGTTTCTCTTCTGTATACGTAAGTAAATGTATTTATGTATTTTTAAATCAGAGTGTGGCATAAAGGGTTTATTGCAAATAGGACACAGATGGAATTTCTCATTTGAGTGAATGAGCAAATATCTTATTAAATTAGATTTATTGGATAACGATTTGTTACAAATTTCGCAAGTGTATTTAAACTTCCAAGCATGCATATCTCAATGTCGTGGTTGACTATGCATTGAAGAAAACAAATTGTAGGTATCGCAAGTATGGAAATTTTCTTCAGAACGAGTTTCTAAATATCTCTGTAAACTTTTCTAAAGAAAATGTCTAGTAGCAAAATAGACATTCATTATTTTTTCCCCGATAAGATGAAGTAAATGCGATTACAGACTGTTCTTACCTAATTTCCTTTAAACTTGCATAACAAAGTTCGGCGAAAAAGTTTTTTAACTCTCACAGTAATCAATTAGTATTCAAACCAAGAAACCAATGATTTTACAATAGCAAACTTCACAGATTAATCAATACTCATTTATACAAGAAAACAATAGTAACTTCAAATTAAAAGTGGTTATTGTATCCCTGTTTAATAGGTAAGGATTAATTCAGGAGAAATAAAAAGCTTCATACACTAAACATATTTACGATTGATTGATTGAATGAATGAAGAAGGGCTGTAGGGCAACGCAGGCCATTATCCCTATCTGGATAAAATAGTTTCAGATTAATAAATATCAAAAAATTTCATTTTCTGTTAAAAAAAAAAAAAAAAAAAACTCTAAATTTCATTTGATTTAATACCGCTTTCTGCAAAAGTTCACTGATTGGCAAAAAGTGATTGTGCAGCAAAGTGATTGTGCAGAAGAATTTATATGAAGAAAGTTCGAAAGTTCATTTCTATGGGAGGTATAATTTGCGCAAGTTAAGAGAATTTGATCCAGATCTTTGATCCTACTACAGGTAGAACAAAGAGCATTATCCTGCAAATTAAATTTTATTTAAAAGACCAGGGTTAATTATCAATTTGTTGACATCGGATTCCTAGAATTTCCTCTCTTCTGTCATACATCCAATTAGAAATAATATCAATAGTAGGAATGTTCCCCAAAATTTCAAAGGATTTGCAGCAGTAAAAATTTCCGTTAGTTTTTTCTAGTCTGTTATGGTAATTGTATGCATAGATGTCTTCTGTAGCTATCCAGTCGATATGGTTAATGCATTAATCTATATAAATAAAAATGTAATGTGTGTTTGTTCAAAGCCGCAAATTTCCGAAACTACTGGAGCATTTGATCAAAAATTTTGACATAACGTTGCATTTTAATCTGGACGGGGTTTTTATGTACTTATTGTTTCGTAATTCACTCTAAATTTTTTGAAATTAATTTTTAAGTGATTTTTCGGTGTTATGACGTCATATGATGTCACGTTTCTCTCTGAATGCGAAAAGTTATACTTTACATGCAGTGTTTTCTGGATTATTACATATTTTTACTATAATTATGATTATCGATTGAATATTTATCTATTTTTTTTGTTCTTTGATACTTAATTAGAACTACTTTTCGAATAAATCATTTTTTAATGATTATTTTTTTAACAACTAAAATTTCGTTTTGTAATTTTGGCAACATTCGGATAGTATTATCGCGAGATGTTTATGATTATGTTTACAAATTACAACTTACTTTTTCAGTAATTTCAAGCAGAATTTATTTATTTCTGTATTAATATTATTAGTATTTTTACAAATCAAAACTTCGCACTGATAAGGGTAGTTCAGTTCTTACTGCAATTAACGTTAGTATTGTATTTTGGTAGTGTTATGTTACTCGTGTCATTAATGATACTTCCAGTTCTTTGTTACATTTTAAATGTAGACAGTCACCTTAATTATTTTGTGATACATTGCATTGCTATTGAGCTGTATCTTTTATGATAGTGTTGATTTTGTGTGAATATAATTTATTTTTCATTGCTCTTCGTAAAAAGGATAAACAAAGCGTCGAACCCCCTTTTTATAGATTCAGTAGGGTTACCAGAAAAGAGTTGTTTGGCAACCATATTTGGCAATTTATCGCCAAAAAAGTTAAAGTGCGCCAGGCCCTCTCAAACTTCGATTTAACCTAGTTTTTTAATTGTTTTTTTTATTTCTCAGTGCAATTGGTGAGAATTCTGTTCTGTCAATTAATTTTCTTTTGAATTCAAACTATATAGTGAAAATGACCTGTTTGGAGCGATATGTTGCAGTGGGATGATATATTCTGTTTCCCATTGCGTCGGAATTGAGCCGTGTTGATTGATTTACGTTTGAAGTTAAATATTTTGTTAGTATTTATATTTTTTCCCCTTTTTGTTCCTGTTTTTTTTCTTTCTGTAATGTTTTGTAATTTTATATGTTTTAAATTTAACTTTCTTATTTTTAAGTGCAGTCAATCAGCTTTCAGTGTCTGTTACATTTTGAACGTAGGCAGCCATCCTAATTATTTTCACTTAGCAGTGCATTTAGAAAATAGACAACGTGTTTATTTCACAGCTATAAATGTACAACAAATAGCCCTAAATCCACCAGCTACATTAACTGCTTTCTTCACATTATGTCAGAATGATGCATTTGCGAAAACACCGCTATATTCGGAAGTTCCTACTTATTACACATGGAATGCGAGTAGAAAACTATTTGAGCGACGCAAACGAGGTGAGCAGGTCATAGGACAACCTGGCATATTTAAAGAAACGACTATTGGCAGACTGTACTCTGTACATCCGAATCAGGATGAATGTTTCTTTCTACGTATGCTAGTGGTAAATGTGCCAGTGCCTTTCCAACAACTGAGGACTGTCAATGGGGTTACACATTCCACTGTGCATGTCATGCTCTAAATTTATCGGAAAATGACTTACACTGGGATGTACGTATTAATGATGCATTCAACATGTCGCATCTAAAGCAAATTCGTGCATTGTCTGCAATCGTATTGATTGCCTGTTCTTCATCTCCTACAAACTTATTTGAGAAATATAAATCACACATAGCGGAAGATATTTTTCATCGAATGTGCAGGGGAAATTCTAATATGGGTACTGATTTCACAGCAGAACACTATAATGAAGCATTGATAATGATTGAAAGTTTGTGTTAAGCAATTGCAAACAAAGTTCTCAATCAATTGGGAATACCATCAACAACTCGATCTGCTGCTGCTTCATTTGATGTAGAACTGTGTCGCGAGCAAAACTACAACACAATGGATCTTTTTTCCTATGTTTCATCAAATATTCCTGAGTTAACGCTTGAGCAAAAAGGCATTTATGATCAAATCATGCAAACTATCAATAGTGGGAATGGAAAAATCTTCTTCTTAGATGTGTCTGGAGGAACTGGTAAAACATTCCTAATCAAATTGATTCTAGCAGCAGTACGATCCCAAACAGACATAACCTTAGCTCTTGCGTCATTATATACAGCTGCAACATTGTTACCAGGAGGAAGAACTGCTCATTCCGCTTTGAAACTGCCATTGAACATTCAAATCATTGAAACTCCCACATGCAATATTTCCAGAGCATCAGGCGTGGGAAAAGTATTGCAGAAATGCAAACTTATTGTTTGGGATGAATGCACAATGGCACACAAGAAATCGCTTGAAGTTCTTAATCAGTTATTAAAAATTTGCGTGGAAACACTAGACCGTTTGGGAACGCGCTAATTTTACTTGCAGGAGATTTCAGGCAAACATTACCTGTAATTCCTCGATCAACACCAGCAGATAAAATAAATGCTTCTTTGAAACACTCTGCTTTGTGGTGACATGTGAAGACCTTGAAATTAACTACAAATATGCGCGTCCAGTTGCAAAATGATCGATCAGCTGAAATTTTCTCAAATCAATTGTATATTGGAAACGGAAAGGTGCCAGTAGATTTGACCTCAGGAAAAATTTCATTGCCTCATAACTTCTGCAATTTGGTGACATCCAAAGGAGAATTGGTTGAAAGAGTATTTCCTGACATTCAAACCAATTTTAAGAATCCCAATTGGCTGAGTGAATGTGCTATTCTTGCTGCCAAGAACAAAGACGTCTTCCAGCTTAATAACATCATTCAGTCTCACATTCAAAGGGAGACGGTCACCTATAAGTCTGTTGACACTGTTGTGGAAGTAGCTGAAGCAGTGAATTACAGTACAGAATTTTTGAATTCACTTGATATGTCAAGAATGCCACCCCACATACTGCAGTTGAAAGTTGGTGTGCCAATTATCATGTTGCGAAACATCAACCAGCCAAAGCTGTGTAATAGTAATTGGCTTGCAGTAAAAAAATTAATGAGCAACGACATAGAGGCAACAATTTTGACAGGACCTTTCAATGGTGAAGATGTCCTCATTCCTCGCATTCCTATGATACCAACAAATATGCCATTTCAGTTTAAGAGATTACAATTCCCAATTCGATTGCTATTTGCAATCACTATCAATAAAGCTCAGGGGCAAACTTTAGAATTATGTGGCTTAGATTTAGAGGCAGATTGCTTCTCTCGTGGACAATTAACACATCGATCAATAACTCCCGAGTCTAAAATTGAAAACAACATTTTTTTTGCAAAATTTTTTTTTATTCATCAACATAACACCTTTTGTTAATCACCTTTTAGGGTGATACAATCTTTCCAACGCTTTTCCAAATCTTTTTTTTTTTCTTTCCCCCAAATTTTTTTTCTTCTTTTTTTTTTTTTCTTTTTCTTTTTTTTTTCGCAATAGATCTTTTTTGTTGAGAGTAAATAGCAATAAACAGCTTTCTGAATCATCGACTCGTTGCTGTTTTTGTTCCATCGAAAGCAATCGCGGCACCCACTTGGAAAAAACCTTTTTCACTTCACTTCAAGAAACCTTTTTCCTGGTCCGATCGACTTAAAATTTTGACACGTTTCAAGCAAATGTTAGTACTCTACAAAGACCTGGTTACTGGTTTACTACGAGCGCCATCTCTGGGTTAGTCTTTGGAGTTATTGATCGATGTGTTATATGTTGCATTTTCTAGAGTAGGCAAACCAGACAATCTATTTATCTACACTGAAAATGGAAAAACAAAGAAGAAAAACAAAGAATGTTGTGTACCCTGAAGCATTGTAAAATTAACCTTTTGCCCTCAAGGACTCCAGGGTATAGCCATTTCCAATTTGTGTATATTTTAACTGTTTAAGACTGTTTTTTTTTATTTAAATAAATATAACTTTTTTTTTTAGTTTTGGGCTGTTTATCATTTCTATGTTTTTTACTATTTTATGAGCTGCATGAACCTATTTATGTATTTTTGCATTTAATTTATTATGATTATTTCTTATTTATTTTTGTGAATTGCATGTCATTAATTTTTGTATATATTTTTTGTGATATGCATTTATTTTGGTTTGCTACTATTTTATGAACTGCATGAACCTATTTATATATATATATTTAATTTATTATGATTATTTATTTTTGGGATTTGTATTTATATAATTTTTGCTTATGATTATTTCTTATATATTTTCGTGATTTGCCAATGTATTTCATTGTCGCATTAAATCTTTAAATGTTCTGAAAGAATGCCATCCCACATGCTGCAGTTGAAATTTAACGTGCCAATTATGTTGCGAAATATCAACCAGCCAAAGCTGTGTAATGGTACGCGATTTGCAGTAAAAAATATGTATATATTTTAACTGTTTAAGACTGTTTTTTTATTAAATTAATACAGTTTTTTTATCAGTTTTGGTCTGTTTATCATTTCTCTGTGTTTATTAATATTTTATGAACTGCATGAACCTATTTATATATTTTTGCATTTAAGTTATTATTAAGATTAAATCTCTGTAATTAAACCAGACTATCCATTAAAGAAAATTATGCCCATTATAAGATTCACAATTGGCTGGATGGACAAGCTCTTTTCCTTTCATTTAACCAGGCAGAGCCACAGCAACGCGTGGCAGGGTACAGCTAGTCTAAGTATATATATATATATTATATATTTTATATAACACATCAATCAATAACTCCCGAGACTAACATTGAAAACAACATTTTTTTTGCAAATTTTTTTTTTTCCGCAAGAAATCTTTTTTGTTGCGAGTAAATAGCGATAAACAGCTTTCTGAATCATCGACTCGTTGCTGTTTTTGTTCCATCGAAAGCAATCGCGGCACCCACTTGGAAAAAACCTTTTTCACTTCACTTCAAAAAACCTTTTTCAGTAAATACACTTCCATATGATATCTGTGTCATCTCAGCAATTTCACGGAGCTTCACTTTACAATCTTTCATTATAATTTTTGTCACTTCACTCACATTTTCCGGTGTAACGACTTCCACAGGTCTACCCGAGCGTTCCGCGTCATTTGTGTCGGTGCGACCACGTTTAAACTCGGCAAACCACCGACAAATCGTTGCTTTTGATGGACAAGAGTACGGGTAACATTTTTCAATCCATTGTTTCGCTTGCACGGTGTTTTTACCCATTAAAAAACAATGTTTTATCAGAACACGAAACTCGGTTTTTTCCATTTTTTAAACAAACTACAAAACGACTTTACTCCAACCTCGATAACTCAGCTGTTTCTGGTCCGATCGACTTAAAATTTTGACACGTTTCAAGCAAAGGTTATTACTCTAGAAAGACCTGGTTACTGGTTTACTACGAGCGCCATCTCTGGGTTAGTATCGGGAGTTATTGATTGATGTGGTTTATATTGTAAAATTATGTTGTGTTTATAAATTTTTGAGTAACTCAGTACGTTAAAAAGTTAACCGCATGTTTTTTGTTTCACAACACAGATATATGTATGTTAAATATATTGTTGAAATAAAAAATTAAAAGTATTAATTGGAATTTGTTTTATGAACTTTAGAGTAAATATCAATTTTTACTAAATTTTGAGCAATTATTGCCAAAATGTGAAAAATAAAGAAAATGTTCATTTAAATGACTTTTGAATTTACAATTTTATTGACCATTGCAATTAAAAACCTAAGTGTTTCTCAAAAATTTCTTTTTTTTCACAGAAGGGCTCCGAAAGTAGACACATACCATAAGACAGCGAACCTTAACCATTGTCAATCCGCCTCCTTTAGCTATTTCTGTTTTTTTCCGCTTACCCCCAACTTCGAATCACACAGGCACCCCTCCCCCAACGCACACACACACACAATCAGTTTCCCCCATCACGGTTCCATACACGTCTCCAAAAAACGGAATGTTGAATTAAATCAAATGATTTATTTTCTTCATTGTACAATTTATTTTATTTTTCAAGTAAACAAAAATATTAAAACTAACCTGTATTTGTACCCTTTCTCGATTTATAATCTTGATATCATATTTTAATATTTTGCGCTTTCTCCGAAATGCTGCGCTTTCCTGTTGTGTTGATATTCATTTGAATTTTTTATTCTTTGACCGATGCCAGTAATATCACAGGTATAATATGAAAAACAGTTATATAAAATAAAATGGGTAAATGTTATTAAAAGGCTTAAAATTCTCACAGTATCATTTCTGAAATTTGCAACGTAACATAATTTAAAGTATTAGAATCGAAATTTAACATTTAAATTACGTCAATTAAGAATAAAAATGGCTAACAATACAATCGAATCCAATTAACTCGCGCTTATCCGCGTTAAAACGCTTATCCGCTTAACTCGCGGTTTTTTTTAACTCGTGGATCGTTAAAATGCTTATCCGCTTTTCTCGCGGTTAACGGCCCTTTCATGAGATTCAGATTATTCCTTTTGCAGATGACATCAGGGTTTCTTGTTAAGAGCAGACATTCATACTTGTTTTTTCTTTCTTTTTTATATATCCTGTGTTGAATTCGATCGATCTTCATATTCAAAGGTTTGAAAGAGCGTCTAGATTTTATAACAGTTTATTAATCATTTGGTCGTGCACACACACATAGACATAAATGGCTCAAATCAGAAAGTGAGGGTAATTATCTATCTGGAGAGAGATTCGTATTCACAGCAGTGCCATTTTCTCAAGCTCTGTTTACTTTCTCGATTTCGACTGGCGTTGCCAATCGTGGTTTAACAAACTATTTAAATAATCATTCAGCTCACGACATCGGGTGATAAACATGCCATGAATTTCCAATTTGTGATACCAAACGTACATAACGAATGAGAGAAATTAAACAATCGAGAAAAAAAATATTGAAATGGTGCTAAAAACTAGCAAGAAAAGAAGCGCGGGTGTAGAGTAATAATCTTTTACAAAACTGGACCCCGCAAGTCCCGTGATCATGAAGTGAAGACGTTGACTTTCGTCATAAAAGAGAGAAGATAAAAATCCGACTAAGCGAGGACAAACAAAAGGTATAAGTTTTTGAAAGTTTGAGGCCATCAGAGGATTAATTATTTTTATACATTTAATTTATTTTTCTTGGATTTGAATGGTTTGATTGGATGCTAATCCCATTTCAGGACGTGTTATGTTCCAGCTTTGAATATTTTTTTTTTGTAAGAGACTGTTTTTAAGATTTGCAATCCGTGAAATTAGCTTTAGATTCCTATTTTTTTTATTTATTTCTCATACTGAAATTTTCATAAAAATTTTTTTCCTGTTTAAGTGATTTCCGCATTACGAGTAAATAAAAATAACATCGAACGAGTGTAAATGTAAAGGAGAAAATTCATATCGATGTTGAAATTTATATTACCTCTCAATTTATATTGTTACAAAAATTTTGGGTGTATAACCAGTGAAAATTAATCCGACACGGAGAACAATGGCAAACGACGTTTTATTCGCAAATCTTCAGGACGGCGCACAGGTAGAAAATCATGGACTACAACAACACATACAGAAAAACACGTGACTTGTACAGATTAGTGACACAGATACAGGAACAAAACAGCACTTTTAAGGACTTTCAGAGTTGTATCAACAACATTCAGCTCACCAGTGTACTAGTTCTCACTACGGATAAACCTCCGCAGTAATACTCCACTTCAATTACCGGCCGCTCAGCAAATTCACTCGGCTAAGCTACATCGGCTGACCCACTCGTCGAAGTGCTGATGGCTTCTCTTCGATTTCCCAATCGATCTCTAAAGCAGATTTCAGAGACAGACTCATTAACTGACCCCGGATCTCGCCGTATTTTATACCTGTTTCGGCCAACACTCAAAATTCACGAAAAGTCCGTTTCTCTCTTCCAAGTCGATATTTCGCAAAGAATCCAGCACTCTCTGGAATCTTCTATTTACCACCGAAATAGCCAAGTTGCCAAGATGTTTGCCAAATCCGCCGCCAAGGTTAAAGTTTCATTGTTTAAACCTCCCTTGACTTACAGATGAAATCTCTGTGAACGCCTCTTTTCCTTCACAAAAGAACGGTTGCAAGGAAACATCATATTATGTCTGTAACAATATTAATTTTGCAACTCGTTGTTTAGCAATCATGGACCCCAATACCGCAAGTTAACTGGATTCGACTGTATCATTTTCTAATGAATAGTGTAAACACTTATACGGACTTCTAGTTAAATAAAATTTCAAGTTTAAAAAACATTAGCAGGAAATTTAAATATTGTAAAAGATTCGAACATAAAAATATGATTTTCCCCAATATCTTTTTACTGTTGGCTGTTTACGATACAGTCAATTTTTATGTATTATTTCAGCCATAAAAAGATTAAGTAGAATCAGTGTAGGAAAAAACTTATTGTCTGATTGTCCATAAAAACTGAGACAAAACTTTGTAAATTTAATTCAAGGAGCTTACCTGGAGAAGCATTTTTACGAGTCCCTAGTTGGCGAGAATTCATTCCCATCGCCAAGCTGTTATGCATAAGATTTATCTTCCGAATTACGTATGCAAATAATAAGGCACTGAATTCAAAATATTATTACCGATTTTTGTTTCAAAGCCTCGATAATTTCGTTTCATTTTCGTTCTTTTATTTCATTGTCTAGGTTAAGCATCTGTTTTCATTTTCTGATGTAATAGCACAAAACGCTTCAGTTGAAGCTTCAGCCTTCATGAGTAGAGTCGCGTAGAAGGCAAGTCAAATAAATAGTACGGAATTTCATATCAACTCGAGACCTTTATTTATCAAAGGAATTCAGAACTCTCAATTTGATAGGATTTATGTTTCATATTTGATCAAGGATTCATTACTTCGCGAAAATCGGAAATTTATTACTTCACAATAAATAAGCATTTTTTATCGGTTTTTTTTATAAATATTACTAATCTTTATAAGGTTTAATAGGAAGAAGTCATGTTTTCTAAATTTAGAATTTTTTTTTTATAATTTTCATTATGCACTTTTTATTTCGTTATCACATAAATAAATTGTATTTTTTTTCCCTAATTAAATCTAGACTTCTAAGATAAGTGTCCTTTTACTCTACCCATAATTTTATTACTAATGCTATTTTTTTTATCCGTATGGATCTCTATTCTTCACCAATAGCTCCGGGACCACGTTAATCTAATCAATCCGAGTTGCAAAACAAACAAGACGGTTTTCCAGCTAACGTTCCACAAATTCTGTTTCGCTTAGTATTCCCAAAGGAAATCCTTTGGGACGGTCATCAATTGCTCGTTATGGTGTCTTTATGTGACAGGAATCGTCGAATGAGATACTTCGTTTATTTTGACGTAGAATTCATCCTTCCTTACATAAGGTTAACGATTTTGGTGCAAGAACGTGTATGATCCATTTGGACCAAAGCTTTCTCTTAACATTTTAATCAGTAAAACCTTAAAAAAAGATTTGTGTTACTTTGAAAAAAAATAAATCAAAAAATTTAAGCTTTATTAAGATTGAACTGTTGGGCCCGATAGATTGAAGCCTTTCAATGACGTACCTACTTCAGGTGAGTACGGGCATCACTCCTACGAGGACCGTAGTGATCTTTTTCTTTTCACATGGGGTTTGCTGTCTTTGGCAAACTCGGGGGAGGGGGGATTACTTCTCAAACCTTCTCCATTTCCCACTTTCCTCCAATCTTTTCCTTATTTCTTAAAGCAATTATACATTGTTTGGCGCAGTATAGCCATATATGGCTCTTGCGCCATTAAACTTCACCATCACTCACTACTCACCGATTGATTGATTGTTTATTTACATCGCACTGAGAATTAATAGAAGGGTTATTGACCACAAACATCGTAATTTCATGTCTCGCTGAAATGACGAGGATGAAACATGAGCTGGCATCTCCGTCTTCACGTTTCCACACTTCTCCAAGGGGAGAATTTGTAGCCGAGACAGATTAAACGTCCAGAAGCTCCTTTGGGCAGCGGATCTTTTGTGGCATCAGGGATCGAACTCACGACTCACGAAAGCAACGCCGGCTGCAAGTCCGTGACCATGACCACAGTGTAGACCATGGCTACAATAAGTTTTGGAAAGATGGAAGCTTTTAAAGAATGTAACCGCTTTCAGTATGCTCATTTTTATACTAATTGTATTATTCATTTCTTCCTGTACGTAAACTGTATTTGCCAAACATCTTTCCATCAGTAATTTTAATAAGTAATTCCGATTCCCTAACATTTCTCACATTTTCATGAAAGTTCCCTTTAAGACATTGCTATTAATGGTAAATAAAATGCTGCATTTCAGTGTAACTTTTACAAACATTTACAACGATTGTAAAAGTATATTTATATGTGAATCACCGGTCAGGAAGACGCTTTTCAGTTTTATGATGTACTTATGAGTCAGAATGGCCACGAAATTTGTAAGCATCAATGGCGAAGAGGAGTGAAATTTCCCAGGTCCAAAACTAAATGCTATCGATGTTGAAAATTCCATCTAAAGTTTTATTTAATTACTTTCTGTCTTCTATAATTTCTAAAACTTTCCAGAATATTACTTACGTTTCCAGAGCAGTGTTCTAGAATATTTTCTATTAATATATAAACTCTTTTTTTTTCTTCCCCCCTCAGCCGAATGTAGATGCTCTTGCTGTGTAAATAAATCACGCTATTCAAAATACCTGTTCTGCGTTCAATTAAACCTCCTCCAAAATATCCCTACGTCACCATATTATTGATAAGTAAGCTCTATCAGAGCTCATATTTACTTTCAATTGTTACTTTTTTCTTAATCGCAAGTCAGAGAACTCAAAAACGCGTGCACATTTGTCAAAATGTGGTCTTTTTTTAACGAGTTGAATTCTTAGTTCTTCATTGTAAAATATTTCTAAGTCATTCCTTACAAGTCTTTTTAAGGTGTGTATATATATTAATACTTCCGGGAAAATATTGATAATTTTTCCTCAAACGATGGTGGCAGCGATAGCCTAGTGATCATGGTAACGGACTCGCAGCCGGAGGTTTTCGTCGAGTCGCGGGTTCGAGCCTTGACGTGACTAAAGAACCGTCTTGTAGCCGGAGCTGATGCACGTTAAATCCGTCAAGGATCAATGTTCTCCCTTTGGAGGGCGGTGGTTGTTAGTAGAGGGTAGTGGCAGTATCATCCTCGTCACTTAACCGAGGTTCAAAATAATGAGGTCCGTCGCCAATAGCTCTCGTGTTGCTTCCTATGCGACGTTAATTTAAAACCAACCAAGCAATGAGAGGACTTTGCGAACCTCGACAGATTTAACATGCATGCTCGTCTGCTCTTTAGATGCTTCAAGGTTCGAACCCCTGACTCTACGAAAACTGCTGGCTGCAAGTTTGTGTCTATGACCATTAGGCTAACGTGGCCACCTTCAGTAAAAATAAAAAAACGATTTAAAATGTGTATTTAAATTAAAGTTCAAACTTTTACAGAGGAAATAGGTGTACAAAATATAAACTTGAGTTATATTTTTTCCGTATGAGGTATATATCATTTTTACATTTGAATTGCACAAGTGATTGATTCTTTATTAAAGTCGCACGAACGAAGACGTAAATAAACACACTTTTAAACGTCACACTGAGAAGCAGCCCGAGCCCTATCGGCGATGGACCCCAGTGAAGTTTGCGAGGACGCAAAATGAGTTGGTCCATCCTTCTCCAAACTGTCACACCATGCCTTGGTGTCTCGACAGATTAATCGTGCATCAGCCCATATATACGGTGGTCTTCAATGAAATCAGGATTCGAATCCATGGCTCTACAGATATAAAACTGTGTCGTGACCGGGTGTGAAAGAATATTCCCACTCCAGCTCATACATGTCTTAAAAGGCGACTTAAATGGGTACCCAGTATCTGGGGGGTCAAGCCGGATACCTTGCACTTGGGAACTATATCAGGGTTTATCGGGGCTTGATTGAATCATAATCCCGAGATTCCCTAGTGAACTTTTTCTTTCCCTTGGGTATTACTGTCTTTTGTAAGCATAGGTGATGCGCCCCCGGGATACCCTACGATCATTTCCTATTTGCGATCCTCCTTTTTGTCAATGAATTTTTTTTTATAAAATTCTTTCGAACTCCTAATCACAGCTTTACTTTGTATGACGCAGCATGGTCACATCTGGCTTTTGCACTATTGGAATACCATCATTCACTCGATTGTGTTTCACTTTTTTTTCTCACGTTTTGATCACAGCTTTATCTTGATTGGTTCAGCATGGCCTCATTTGGCTCTTGCGCCATTAAAATAGATCATTACTAACTGATTCGCCTAATAATGAGTGGTAAATGCAGAGGGCTTGTGGCTGGTTTCCTTCGAGTCGTAAGTTCGAACCTTGATGCCACTAAGGACCTGGGGCCGCGGTAGCCTAGTAGTCAAGGTCGTGGTCTTGCGCCCGGCGGTTTTCGTTCAGTCGCGGGTTCGATCCTTAGCCGTCAAAGACTCGCCGTGTAGCCGGGGTGATGCACGATATATCTGTCGGGGCCCAAAGTTCTCCGTTGGCGTGGTGTGGATGTTAGGAGAGGAGAGTGTCAGATCAGTTGTCGTCCTCTTCACTTGACCGTGGTTCAAAATTACGAGGTCCGTCACCAATAGCTCTCGTGTTGCTTCTAGTGAGACGTTAATAAAAACTAAATTAAACTAAGCCACTAAAGTCCAGATTCAAGGTCCTCCCGATGGTGTGGTCTGGAAGTTAGTAAAGGTGATACCAACTCATACGTTGTCCTCGTCACTTGATCGGAGCTCAAACATTCGAGTTCCGCCGCCAATATCCCTCGCGTTGCTTCTAGTGCGACGTTAATAAAACTAACCAACCATAGTTGATTCTATTCTACTTTCTATATCTTTATCGATCTAAATTTGCTTTCCACAGTATAATATATATTTTGACAATATAATTTACTCGTTTATGCTACCTATTCAAATATTTCTAAATCCTGTTGTCTGGTTTCTTCGAACTATCTATTGGTTGTGAAACATTTTGTGTTTTGTGATCTTTACATTTCCATTAAAATACTGAATTCTCCCGAAGATCCATGAGGCGACAAGAGCCTAGTGCGCATGGTCAGTAAACTCGCGACTTTCTTGGCTTGTCATATCGTGGGTTCGAATCCCGATGCCATTTTAAAGATTTGTGGTAAAGCGAATCTTTGCAGTAAAGAGGTATCATTCTCGTCACTTGACCCAGCATAAAGCGGAACTGATACACACTATTGAAGCTCCGAGAGTCCTCTCACTGGTGGGTATGAAAGTTTGAAGAGAGAGGTCCTAACTCAGGTATCATTCTCGTTACTTGACCCAGCTTCAAAATTACGAGGTCTGTCATCAATAGCCTTCATGTTGCTTCAAAGTGCACGATGTTTATAAGGAATCAAATGATTAAAAACCTGAAGAAAAATTATTTCCATTTGATGCATTGAATTATTTATAATTAACCTCGTCCTCAGAAGTAACGCAGGGGCTAATGGAAATTTTGAATTTCTTTCTTAAGTGACGAGGTCGACTCTTGAACTTGTATCGCGTCTCCAATTTGTTCCAACATACCAGCATTAATAACTGTTTTGAGAATTTGGTCACTTTATTTGGGGAGGAAAAGTTTATAGAAGTTTTTTATTTCATTGTAAATAAGATTCTTAATTTTTATCTGGACTGACGAAATGTATTCTTTGAAAAATATTTTTTAAAATGTTGCAATCATCTTGTGCTGAAGGCTTGTTTTCATTGCATCCATTTAGGAAAAAACAATTATTAATCTTTGTATTTACGTCATAAATTGTACTTATTTTTTTTTTATCCTCAGCTTTAGTAATATTTTGACTTTGATATATAATCGTCCGTTCCTTAGATTACGTCTTTTGACAGTTTGGCGATAATATTCTTGAATACACAGTTTTCCTTCTATCTGTTTCTTCACATAGTCAAAAACTGTTTCTTGTCTTATGTTTTAAGAATGGAAACTAGGTTCAAAAATGGATTTTTCAATTCGTTTTTGAAAAGAAACTGCAAATATACTTCCTTCTAATGCAGTTTAAATATTTGTTGCAGCTAAATTAGAAGCATTTGGATTATTTTTTGTAAAATGGTTTACTACTATCAAGAACCGAAACAGTTACCCGTGTTGCTTTCCAGCCTCTTATCAAACGATTTAAAATATTTGAAACATTTTATTTCGATCGGAATCTTGTTGAGGAAAGAATTGAAGTGAATAGCAGTTTGTGCACACGCATCATATCACACGTACTATTTCTCTCTCGCTAAATACAGGAAATTTCTGTTATACGATACCGGTTTTTATCGGTTCTATATATACATCATATGTGCCTCAGTTTAATTCACGAGCATTTAAAAATGGAATATTTGGAAGAACTTGCAAACCGGTAAACGTTCTGAAATTAAGGAAGCTGCAGAAGAATCCGAAATTTTCAACGTTAGCAATTCTGCTTCAAAATCAAAGTAAGGTTAGTGGTCTGACGAGTATGAAGCCATTTTTGAGAGTTCTCGTAACATATTTAGAGGAATAATTGACATTCCTCTACTTTCCGCTTCCTTGGAACTATGTGTATTGCGTATAAAATGTAAAAGACGAGACGGAGGATGTGTTTCCCTAAATGGCATCGCGACGATACTGGAAAGGCTGTTGATGTCAAAGTATTTTCAAGTTTCTCAAGCAATCTGAGGAACAGATATATACCCATGGTGAAGTGCTCAGCAAATTATTTTGGAAATTATGTAGAAATGACAGTTGAAGGTGATCTTCGCTGTCTTGTTTCATTTTTTTGAATATGATTCAAGGGAGGAGAAAGAGTCATTAAATACACGACTATGTCTTTTGGCGTGTGACTGATCGTATATCTCTAAGCAGTTTAACTAAATCAAGGATTGTAAACAAAAGATCAATTGGATGTACGAATGCATGGCTAGCTGATTCCGATAACGGGACTAAAGGAGCTGGTATTGCTCCTTTTCATTTGATCGTTCTTAAATACGTATTCCTTAGCAGCCCTGTTGAAAGGGTATGTAGATAGATAAAATGGCGATAGAAACACGGAGGCAGCTACTTTTTTTTGAGATATGTGGACTAGATCATACAGAAGGGACTGAGAAGTGATAAAGAGGCGTTGTATTCAAGGTTAACGGGGATATGGATTCGACTGAAAACCGAAAACCAACATGTTTCTAATAAGGTAAGTTGTATTTTAGTTTTTTGTTGCCTCAGTAGGAGATTGTATTGTCATTGCATTTTGTGTGTTGCGCTTAAATGTAAGCATTAGACTAAAGTTGCTCCACTGACAAACTAGCGATACTTTTACAGTTTCGTGTAGTTCTACTGTCGACAGAAATTACCATGCGAAAATCACATGTTAGTAATCTCTTGAAATCTATATCGACCACTTAAAAGCGCATCCAAATGGCACAATTCGCATCCAAATGTGAATTGTGCCATTTCGAATTATTTCTCAGTTCGTGCATTTTTCACCGAGCAGACGAATTTTATGAAATGTTTACGTGCGGTTAAAGTGACTTATTGCTTGAGTTAGCGTCACCCCTGACTGAGACATTCTTGAGGGTGATACCGTTCACTATCGTCGACGCCAAACAACCGCCGTAGCAGAGTGGTGGTTATCGCGACTACGTGACCATCACAGCTACCGTAGAGAGCTCGATACTCGACTCGGCTCTCAGAGGTTTACTTTTTCCAGATAAGTTCGGGAATCACTCACCCCAGGCAAAATATTTTTCTTTCCCATGAAGTTTACTGTATTTCGTACGCACAGATAATCTACCCGATGGATATCTCGATGGTCCTCTTCCAATTTCAACCCTCCTTATCAACCAATTTATATCATTTCATATTTTCAAACTATAAGATCACAGTTAAACATTTTTGACACAGCATAGCCATATCTGCCTCTTGCATCATTAAACTTCAGCATCACTGTCCTGAGACCTTATTCCGATAAGGATTCGATGGATAGTGGTGACCTGGTGTGAAAGAATAGTCCTACTGTAGCTCATCCGTGCCGTAGAATGCGATAAAAATGAGCACCCAGTGACTAGGGGTATATATCGGATCTCAGGGACTTACGTTCTTTAGGTAAGTGCGGGCATCATGACACCGAAGCACTCTAGTGATCTTTTTCCTTTGTGCTTATTCTCAGTAGTAAGCGCGAAGGAAGTGCCCCGGGATATGTTAGTGATCCTTCCCTTTTCTACCATGGTCGCGGTAGCCTAGTGGTCAAGGTCGTGAACTAGCGGCGGGCAGTTTTCGTTCAGTCGCGGATTCGATTCTTGGCCGCCAAAGACCCGCCGTGTAGCCGGGGCTGATGCACGTTAAATCTCTTCGGGGCCCAAAGTCCTCCCGTTGGCGTGGTGTGCATGTTAGGAGAGGGGGTACCAGCTCGGGTGTCGTCCTCGTCACTTGACCGTGGTTCAAAATTACGAGGTCGGTCGCCAATAGCCCTCGTGTTTCTTCTATTGCGTCGTTAATATAAAATAAAACTAAACCCTTTTCGACCATCCGTGTCTACCGGTTTCCCCCTCTTTTTTTCAAACCTCTAGATCAGTTTTTGGGCGCAACGTAGCTATATCTGTCTCTTGCCCCATTAAACTTCACCATCCAACACACATAAGCACCGAAAATTTCAACGACCATAAGCCCCGAATATTATTGAAGCAGGTATGGTGCACGGCTCCCCGAAGTTTCTTATAACGCTATTTGGGGGAAGTTTTTCAAATATTTGTATACACATGCCAGTCTTCGGATGTGCGGTTACGGTTCTTAACTTGAATCGTTCGAATTTCACAGCTCTTAAATCTTCAGTTTTACAAGCTTTCCATGAGTCCAAAAAATGGCGGAATCTTTTTCGATGTTATCTTTTATTGCTTGGAAACTGGTAACAGCTGTTCTAACAATGGATTATCTAGTTTCCTAGCCTTGAATGTTACAATGCCATAGTTGTCTGTATTTAAGTATAGTGACGTATCGCTCCTATTAACGTTTTTCCATACCAAGATTCCGCATCCATCAAAGTACTCGTATTCTGTTCTATCGTAGGCATAGTCCAAGTATTTTATTTTTTCCCAAAATGTAAGATAAGAAAAAAAATGTCCACAATATCGCATGGGTTGAAAATTTTTTAGCGAGATTTTGCAAGTGTACCATTATTTTTTTTAAACATTAACTGAACTCTAAAGGCTGCTCAGTGGGTAAAATAATGAATCCTTGTTATTTCGGAAGAGGGTTAAGGATGAGTCAATTCTAAATTGTTGCCCTAAAAGGCTTATATTTTTTAGGTAAGTACGGCATCGTGATCTTGATGTACCCTTGCAGTGTTTTTTCTCATAGGGTTTGATGTCTTTGGTAAATAGAAGCGATGCACCCTCATATTATCCTTGCGATCTTTCTCCATTTTTGACCTTTTTAATCAACTAGTTTACCTCCCCCCCCGTTTTTTTTTTTTGGTTTTGAGGACAATTTGATGTTGGACTTTAAAGAATTAACCTCTTGAGAAATGTAACAGCTTTCCAACCAAATATTAGATTCGACTTTTCTCATTCCAACGGCACTTAAAGCAGCATACGAATTTTTAAAAAGTAAAACAAACTCACATAAATGTCTCTATTCTCACGCTAGGAAGTCTATCCACTGTAGAAACTAAAATGGATTCCTACAAACCAAGAAAAGTGTTCCTGCACCCAACATTGCGGAAGATTTGATTGTTTATGATGATATGGATGATTCCACTGGAAATGTGTCAATGGATTTGGTATGCTCTCACTTATGGATACCACTAGATGCAAAAGTTATAAACAAACCTTGTGATAATTTGATATTGTTCCATATTATTCAATTTTTGCTGATATTAAGAAAAGGACGAAGATATTGGAGGATATATATATATTCCCAACCAAGTGCTTAAAAATAAATGAAAACAAAACGGAAATAGTGAAAATACGAGTAAGGATTCATTTCTAATAAGTTGAAGAGAGAATAACCTTTTGAATGGACTTTTTTTTTAATTAACCTTGAAGTAAAAATGTATCCAAAAAATGAAGGTATACACAAACGAAGATGTAAATTTGAGTTAGAAAAGACTCAACATTCATGGAAAAACAATGCATAAATTCTAGGAAACCTCAAATATAAGTATCAATCTCAAATTAAATGAATTCAATCGTACAATATTCGTAGTTATTTACGGAAGCGAGGCTTGTCGGATCAATCGCAACAAAAAAAATTAAATGCCTTTCGCGCTACTTGCATCGGAAAGATTCTTAAAATATTTAGGTAAAACTTCCAAATTTATATTAATCGCATCTTAGCCAAATATAAAATTTCAAATATTGATTTGTATGGTAAAACATTGCCATTTCTGTTAATATTAGAAGAACGACTAATAGACAATTAACGACATGAATTAGAATTATTCTTAGAATGCCATCAAATAATGCAAGAATAGGTTTGACATAACCAAATGTGGACCATGGTCTTTCTTTCATTTTACATGTCGCCGTATGGTGTGGCTATAGACGAGATAAATTCATTTGGATGTCCAAGTCGAGGTAGTGCCTGGGAAGCAGCATTACACCAAATTAAATGACCTGAAGCTGGTGTAGCGTGTCTTCGGTAGGCCAGTGGTCATATCAGTGTGGTACCCTATTGGTCCTCGTCGCGGCCAGCATTTTCGTCGAGTGTATGGGTTGTAACACTGATGACCCACCTTGTAGAGGGTCTCATGCTCGTTAAATCTTTCGAGTGCTCAAATCGTCATGTTTGTGTAGTGTGGACGTTTTCAGAGGGAAGGTGGCAGCTCAGATGTCATCCTCATCACTTGACCACGGTTCAAAATTACTAGTTTGTGGCCAATAATCTACGTGTGTTCTCGGTGTCCCCTCAGAGACTTGCATTCTTTAGGTCGAATATGGTTGACGCAATCCCGGATTAACCTAGCGATCCTTGTCTATTTCCAAACCTTCTTGTCAATCCATTTTTGTCTTTTTTTTTTTTTTCAATTTTTTATGTCTAGTCCACAGTTAAATCTTGTTTGGCGCAGCATAGCCACATCTGTCTCTTGCTCCAATAACATTAACTCACTCTTTGGTCGGACGGGCTTCACAAACTCGAGAAACCCAAGTTTCTTTCTTTCGCTTTGGGTTTGCTGTCTTTGGTAAGTGCGGGTGAAGCGCCCTGAGATAGCTATGCGATCCTTTTCTATTTCCAACACTCATTTTCATCTTTTTTTCAATTTATCGAGCTTCTAGTCCACAGCTTTATCTTGTGTTTGGCGCAGCATAGCCACCCCTGGATCTAGCGCCATTAAATCACTATCACTCCCCCATGCTTCTCGGTGTGGCATTAAACAATCACGGTTCAAAATTACGAGGTCCGTCATAAATAGCCCTCTTGTTGCTTCTCAGTGTGTGACATTAATAAATCGCATCATATCGTTCAGTTGTTGTGGCATCATCTAGATGTGACGAAAATTATGTGGGACAATGTTTCATATTTGATACCGATTATAATGTTTTTCCCCATTAAATCATGTTTTTAACACGTATGCATCGCAAAATTGCTTTTGAAACGATTTTGCACATTAGCCAGGGTATATTCGAAAGAAAATACATTTTTATAAATTAAATTTCATATTTTTTCACAATACTTTGATTGGAGAAGCCTATTCAAACCCGACTCTTATACTCGTAACTAATTAATAACCAGCGATCTAGATTATTTTATTCAAAATAATGACCCGTGTGGTGACCGGGGATGACAGAATAGTCTCACTGTAGCTCATGCATGTCGTAAAAGGCGACTAAAATGGGAACCCAGCGTCTGGGGGTATAGCCGGGCACCCTGCCCCTGGGGATTATATCGGGGACCTCAGGGACTTGCCTTCTTCAGGTAAGTACGGGCATCATGACCCCGAGGCACCTTAGTGATCTTTTTCTTTCCCATGGGGTTTACTGTCTTTGGTAAACACGGGTGACGCACTCCCTTGATACCCTAGTGATCCTTCTCTATTTTCGACCCTTCTTGTCAACCACTTTTTTTCAACTTCACGTCTAGACCACAGTTTAATCTTGTTTGGAGCAGCATAGCCATATAAGGCTCTTGCGCCAATAAACTTTACAATCACTCACTCACTTATTCAAAATAATAAACAATCAGAAATAATACCTGATCGTGCATTCAAAAAATGGTTGTTTGTTTGTTTTTGAGAATCTTTTTTATAAATGTATTAAATTTTTTCTGCTTGGAGGGGGGGGGTCAAAACGAAAAATAAAATATCCTTTATGTAAAGCAATTCTTCACTAAATTGTTATAAATCAATCTTTAAAAATATACTTTTAAATCTTCAACACTGAACACACCCGTGTGGTGATCAGTTGTGAAAAAATAACCCTACTGTACCTCATGCATGTCGTAAGAGGCGATTAAAATGGGTACCCAGTATTGGGGGGGAGTATAGCTGGGAACCCTGCCCCTGGGGATTATATCTGGGGATTGATCCTCTAGGTTGAGGGACCTCAGGTGTTTGCCTTTTGGTAAGTACGGGCATTTTGATCCTGAGGGACCCAAGTCATTTTTTTTTTCATGGAGTTTCCTCAAGAACTTGCCTTCCATAGGTAATTTCGGGCATCGTGACCGCGAGGCACTTTAATGATTGTTTTCTTTCCAATGGGTTTTTCTGTCTTTGGTAAAGACATGTGACGCGTTTCCCGGGATACCCCAGCAATTCTTCTCTATTTTTGACCCTCCTTGGGATTCAAAATTTTACCTTTTTTCTTTTTCACACGTCTGGATCAGTTTTACACAGTACTAGCTTTCCTTCCCCTCACTTTGTTTGGGTCAGCGTAGCCAGATCTGGGTTTTGAGCCGTGACAATCATTCATTGAATTCGCTGTGACATTCATTCAAATGTCTGGATCACAGTTACATCTTATTTGGCGCAGCATAGCCACATCTGGCTCTTGTACCATAAAACTTCACCATCACCACCACCCATGGGGTTTTCTGTCTTTCGTAAACATGGGATACCCTGGCAATTTTTCTCTATTTTTGACCTTCCATCTTGTAAACCTATTTTCATCTCTTTTTCAATGTTTTCAAATGTCTAGGCCACAGCTTTGTCTTGTTTAGCGCAGCTAGGTCACATCTGGTTCTTGCGCTATTTTGAAATACTACCATATCAATTATTCATCAACTCATTGAATCAATTATTCATCAACTTGCATGAAGTCACTAAAAGTGGTTTTTTTTTTTTTTTTTTTTTTTTTTTTTTTTTTGTAAAAATGGATTTAATTTTTAAACAAATTATTCCCTTACTCATTTAAAAAGAAAATAATTTAACAATCTCCTTAAAATTTTTGTTTCATCATTTTTTAAAACTTTTGAAATGCTGTATTTCAATACTTATACGAAACATTTAAATATATTCGATTTCTTTGTCACCAAACTCCTTTAACGACTCAAAATTCCTACAGAGTTTACATTCTTCTCTGACGTCTCTAATAAATCACTTTTCGGATATTTATTAGTTAATAAAGTGCTAAATTGTCATTATGTGGTTGCAATTTCTTCATACAGTTTGGAGAGCACAACAAATAATTGTATCGTTGATTAATCAGTGAACAAATCACAAATGAGATATCCAGCCGTCAGCATTGTTATTGAGGTAAATGGGCCTTTTGGCGCAGTACTTAATTAATGGCTTTTGTTCATTTAACCGAAGAATCTTGGCAAAGATTTTGTATTGTTAAATATATTGAAATTTTTAATGTGAAGCGAGATATTTCAGGCTTAAACAATTCGTTTGATGCTAATGAATTAAATACTTTTCACAATGAATTATTGGGCGTTGATTTGCGAGTATTTTTGTACAGGGTTTGATATTTGTCAAGAAATAGCTGATATATATGGACAAAATATATTTTGCATATTATGGATACCAGGACTTAAGAGAAATTCTGGAATATGTCTAAGACTCTTTATTTTTGTGATCTTTTCAAATTATTAATAGAGCTTGAAATTTCTTTGTGCCTAATAATATTTCAATCATACTACAGAACTATAAAAGAGAATTTTTTGCTATAAAGGTTTTTCCCCTTTTAATTGAATTAGGACATGAATTGTGAGATATATTTGAATTGGGTACCATTGATGTTTTTTTAAAGAAAGCCATTACACAACATAGTTCCCTTTTTTTTCTATAAACGGTATTTATATATATATAATGGACCTAAAATACTTCTTTAAATAATACCTAATTTTTTTTCAGAAATAATTGTTATATTAATAAAAGAAATTAAGATGTCCAAAATTATGAAGTTCTAAATTTTCCAAAGAAAATAAACTTGTAATATCATTAAAAAAGCTGATTCACTACATTTTGTGCGTTATTTTCGATATAAGGATTAAAATATCTGCTTATTTATGGAACATTATTTTTAAAAGGGGCACCTAAATGCCAATGTATCTGAAAAATCTTGCTATACTTAACTCAAAGGGAAAGTTTGACACCCCCTCCCCCTCCAAAAAAATTGTGTAGTTTAATTAAATAATTTAATATTACTATTATGCACGGAAAATTCCAAATCTCTATCAATTTTTAAGATATAAATGTCAAACAAAAATACTTGTATACAATATTTTATTTTCCTCCTGTTCTGGTACCCATAATTGAAATTTAAATACGTAATTTTGTAAATTACAACTATATTCATTGTCGATTTACTAGTTTTTGGGAAAGTACTGGTATCATAACCCCAGGCACTCGAGCGATCTTTTTCATTCCCATGGGGTTGTTAAGAAACAAAAAAAAAAGAAAATTAAGTTTTTCTTTTTAATTCAGAATAGGTATGTAATTATTCGTTAAGAATATCAAAATTTGACATACCTTTTCTGTCGTTCCGGGGAAGCTGGTGCAGTAAAGTTTTCTTATTATGGCAATAAAACTGATTAACCACTCAAATGAAAACTCCTTTTGTAAATAAAAATAACAGATATCAAACATTTTATTCAGCAAATAGTGGTTACAGGAGAGACTACAAAGTTTAATAGCTGAACATACAGCATAAAATTTTAAAAACAGTATAAGTAAGGAGCGCGCAGGCTCCACGCGACAAAGAGTAGATAAAAATTTAAAAAAAAGAGCAGCAAGTCCATTGCTCAGCGAGTGGGCAGAGCGCCATAAAAAGTCTTGAAAGCATCTTGAAGGACTTGGACTTGCAGAAGAACATTAAAATCTTGATAAAATCCATAATAAAAATCTTGATAAAATCCATAATAAAAATCTTGATAAAATCCATAATAAAAATCTTGATAAAATCCAAAAGGCACACATTAAAAAAAGGAACTTAAAAATCTTGATGGAGTAGATTAAAACAAGCAGGCGGCGAGGAAGCAGGAGGAAGATCGTCTCGGCCGGCTCAGGAGATGCGGAGGGAGAGGTCGGAGGAAGCGGAAGTCAACTCGCTCGGCACCACAGCTCCAGAGTACATCGAACATAAAAATAGATGATAAAAAGGTCAAAATCTAAAAACAATGAACTGATGACAAAAATTTCAAAGTTTAAAAGATTTCAAGTATAAAAAAGAGAGAATTAAAAATGTTCACGAGCCGTGTAAGATGTAAAACGGGACCAGGAGGGGACTAATATTGCTTTTTCCCAGATAAGTGTTCGATGTAAATGTCCCGCCCCCACTTAATGGTGTCTGAACAGATGAGCTTTCGCATCAAATTGGGGTAGCGACGCGAAATGCCCATCCGGGCCAGGACAGCATCGTTGGAGGGGTCCCACGACCCAAGAGAACCGACCACGACCGCGTCGACAAAGGCCGACTTTCCCTCCCGCCGCAGATGTTCGACGATCGGAAGGTACTTGTCGATCTTATGCTGCCGAGCGGTTTATAGTGACTCAGGTCGATCCTCGAACGGCACGGTGAAGTCGATGACGTAGACTTCACCTGACTTCTTCCTCAGAACCAGGTCAGGGATAAGGGTGGAAGAAATCCCAGGGAATTTTTTGTTGACCGTTACCGAGCCAACTGTAGGGGGGATGGCCCGGACTACCCGGTTCTGGATGGCGTCGTGCCTCATCCGCCAGGCGACGCTGTGTGGCTTACAATGGTTTAGTACGTGAGGGATAGTCTCCCTCGCGTAGCCACACTTACGGCACCTGGGGTCCCGGTTGCCGAACCGCCGGGTGGCATTCAGCTGGAGGCAACCTAGGCGGGCTCTGTGAATAAAGTTCCAGTCACAGAAACGGGTGTAATCGCCCGCCTGAAGGAAATGGTTGGAGGCAGGGTGGGAGGAGAAGGCTTGGATTGTTTTCCCCTGATCCACGAGGCCCGCCAACTGCGAGATGAAGTGGCTCTCCATTTCGTCCCGGAGAATCCGGACGACCAAGCCTGCGCTGGACGGGGACACGCAGACTGGATTGGGGGACCGATAGATGTTGAGATGGTAGCCGGTCCCCTATATGAAAAGCCACTCGAATTTGATGGCACAGGATAAGCGTTGGATGGAATGGCGAGCTCGGGACCACTGGGTGGAGATGTCGCCAGACTCCCGGGCGAAGTCCCCGTCCTTCTTACCATTAAGGAAGTCACAACATTCGCCCGGGGTGGGGTCCCTAAGGAGCTTCTTCCTCACCACGCTCCTCAGACTCTCAGCTGCGACCCCTGAGATGTTTGGGTCGTGAGACGCAAGAAGTCGGAAGGCGTGGGACACTGCGTGGATGTCCAAAAGCGAGCGGGATTCAGGGAGAGCCGCCCCACCCTTACTACAGGAGAGATGGACTAAGTTGTTAAATCGACATTAATTCCAAAACTACAACAGTTACACAAAGAGCTATAAAACACAACACAGGTTGCATAGGAGAGCAAAAAGCGTTCTCTCCTAATTAAAGTCGTTCTGTTTTTATACTGCTCACTCCAATCAATAGGGTCTACCGGAGAGTATCACGTGGTTTCTGCTGGAAAAGTATGCAGTTCTGAACACTCCCCCCCCTTGAGTTTCGAGGGGGGTAGCCTAGTGGTCATGGTTTCGGATTCGTGGCCGACGGTTTTCGTTCAGTCGCGGGTTCGATCCTTGACCGCCAAAGACCCGCCGTGTAGCCGGGGCTGATGCACGTTAAATCTGTCGGGGTCCAAAGTCCTCCCGTTGACGTGGTGTGGATATTAGGAGAGGAGGTGCCAGCTCGGGTATCGTCCTCGTCACTTACCGTGGTTCAAAATTACGAGGTCCGTCGCTAATAACCCTCGTTACAATAATCTCCGAAGTGGGCCTGAACCCAGTGTAAGTTGTAAAAATAAGAATAAGTTGTTAATTTTTCTTTAATGGTATTGATAAAAGCCGATTGATTTCTAGTATTCTGCAGTAGCAATATAGATGATAAACTGTCGGAGTAAACAGAAACTTTAAAGTTATGAGAAACGGCGCACAAAACGGCAAATCCGATTGCTGAAAGCTCGGCCTGAAAAACTGAATTATAAAAATTCAATTTGAAGATGTAGATTCTGTTAAGGACACCCCGGTGGAAGACACACACGGCGAACCCAGTTTCGTACCCGATACTTGATCCGTCGGTATAAATCTCCCACTCGGGGGGGAAGTCCCGAGAATTTGTTAAGAAAAATAATTCGTTTTTCAGGACGAACAGTTCTCAGTGAGATATTTGAATCAAATGGGGGGATATTATTAATTAGGTGGAAAAAGTTTAAATTATGCTGCCTCCGAATTTGATACTTAAGAAAATGAAATTTTATGGTCAGATGAATTGGGAGAACGCCAGCAATCACCTGAAAAGCAGAAGTGGGAGATGTCCTTTAGGCCTTGGTAATTTTTTAAAAGGTAAATTCCCTGAAAAGAGTTTATCTTAATAATTTGCGAGAAGTTTTGGTCACCATCCCAACCCCCCAACCCCGCATCATAGACAATAATAGGTTCTATAATGCATAAGTTTCACAGTTTATAGTTTTTGAATTTGAAATCATTGAAGGATACCCTATTAAAATTTAATGAGAGATTATGAATTTTTTCTTTAAGATAATTAATGTAGGGACTCTAGGAGAGCTGGTAGTCTATCAAAATACCTAAATATTTATAAAATTTACAATTTTTTATGAAGGAATTCTTTAGTTTAAAAATTGGGTCTCGACTGAAGACGCTGCCGCCACGAACTCCCTTGTTGTGGGTTGACGGGCTTCTAAACACAACCGAGGCGGTTTTCTCAATTCCAGCCTTAACCGTGCTAGACGTTCAGCAATCAGATCAATTAAAATATTAGAATTGTACTCTAGGTCTCTTCTTCCTGTGGAAATAACCGCCAGATAATCCGCGAAAACTTGAACTAAAGTTTTCGCAATTAATATTCGAAATAGAATTAAAATACAAGTTCCACAAAGCAGGTGCAAGTACCGAACCCTGAGGACAGCCTTGGGTAATTATGATTTATTGTAAAATTATTATAAGAAAAAATATGTCGATTTATTTAATAAGAGTATATAAACTTTTGAATATAGATTGGAAAATGAAGTTTCCTTAAAAGTTTAAATAGAACAGACCAATCTATGTTGTCAAACGTACCTTGAAAAGTAACAGCAACGTGTTCGGTAGATCTTTTGCGTTTGATATACGAAACAAAGTGGAAAATGGCGTCATCACAGCCAGAATTTTCTTTGAAACCAAATTGGAGTGGATGAAGAATATTGTTTTGATGAATCCAGAAATTTAATCTATTGACAAAACCCCGCTCAACAATTTTCCCTAAGGTTGGTAACAGATAGTCTGCATGATTTAACAGATGACGAGTCCTTACCAGATTTAAGGAGTTTTAATTAAGCGTCTTTTAAAATATTTGGAAAATAGGAAAATTGCACACATAAATTCATAAATTTTACTGAAAGGTTAGGAAAATATGCTTCCAAATTCCACAATCCAAGAAATCAAATCCAGGAGCCTTCCCACCACTAAGATTTTTAAAAACCAAAGATATCTCTTCAGTGGAAACCCTCGGAGGTGGTGCAGACTCCTCAAAACTCGAATCAAGTCTCCGCGAAGCCCGGGAAAAGAGAACGTATAAGGAATTCATATTTTTGCTTTTGGGAGTTATCAGATAAGCCAGGAACCATGACCTCAAGGGGCCAAGATTTCAAGGACTTGCCAAAGGCAACCCTGAACTTCAGGCCAAAGATTTCACTACTGGTGGTGCAGAAGTGCCCCCAGGCCTCATTTTTAGCAGCAAGAATTTTGCCTTTATATAAAGATCTTTCTTTTTTTATATATTTTAATTGTCAATTATCAATTTCTCCAGGTGGAAATTATTTTTAAGAGCGTTTAATTTATTTCTAAAATTTTTTAAATTGTTGTTCCACCAGGAGAAAACATGAGTAGCAAGAACCCGTCGTTTACGAAAAGATATTAAAACGGATGACTGGACGGTTGAAATCAATAAATTAGCAAACTCCTCTAGCTGATCTGAATTCCGAATTGAATTAACAGTTTGAATGAGTTTTTTTTATTGAATAACAAACAACGTCCCTGTGTAACACTAAGTATCACACAGGGCTTACAGAAAGTATAAATTAGTATATTACAGTAGACAAAAACATGTGACTAAACAATGTACAAACAAAATTAAGAATGATTATAAATATCTTCAATATATTTGATAAAAAGAACAAAATAGCTTTTACTAGAAATTAAATTACTAAAATTTGGTGGCTAGTTAATGTTTACTTTTTTCAAAGCTAATTTAAGAATATTTCTCCGAGACAAATTTTGAACATGAAACAGAATGTGCTGAATGTCCTCATCACCTCCAGCGCTGCAGTTGCAAATTGTATTCGAACTTAAATTGAATCTATTCAGATATTTTTTAAAGTTACCTTGACCTGTTAGAAATTGCGTAATTTTAAAGCTAGTGAAGAAGTGATGGCAAGACATTCTTAAATTGACATCTGGAAAAAATCTTTTCGTGATGCTTGCTGTATTTGATTTAATATATATTTCGTTCCACGATTTTAGGACACTTTCCCTCAATCTTTTTAAAATAGGATTGAGGAATATTAACATTAAGATCAATATCCCGCTTCGTGGCAGTCTTTGCCAGAAAGTCAGCCCTTTCGTTACCATAAATACCAGAATGTCCACGTACAAAAGAAAAACAAACAGTAATGTTCTGATCTTTGAGGTGTTTGAGATGCTGTTGAATTTCAACAACAATATCATTCGAGGAAGAAATGTTTTTTAATGTTTCCAAGGATGAGAGTGAATCAGAACAAATCGAATATTTCGAAGCAACACAGTTTTGTTGAACAATCCACTTGACGGCGAAATTCAAGTATAAAAGTTCAGCCACATAAACAGTGCACTCGTCTCTGATTCTGTATTGTAGATGCTGAACTTCAATACCTTTCCGAAAGACAACAAAACCAAAACCCACCCTACCATCAATTTTACTGCCATCAGCAAGAACCGTGATGGGGAATTCTTCCTCAGAGTTTGAACTATATTCAATCAATTGTATGGCATTTCTCTCTGAAGAGTGGGGAAGATCAGAGGGAAGCAAAACACAATCATAACCTGAAGAGGCTGCGAGGTCTTCTCTGAGAGCAATGTCATTTAAAATAACAATGTCAATAGGCGGGAAACCAGAAATTAAGAACACAGCTTCATAACTTAAAGTTCGATATCCAGAAATAGCTCGAAGGAGTATACTTCTTTGGATCCGTCTCAAAAGTTTAGAATTAATTTTCTTTAACGAAACACCCGAAACTCTTGAGCCGTACATAATGAACGGTTGAATTCTTTGTTTATAGATAAGTGAATGCACATTAAAATTGATGCCATAAGTGTTTCGTGCCATTCTGCCCAATCCCTGTTGCAGCTTTTCATACTTCTCTGATATGTAGGTTAAATGGGGCTTCCATGAAAATTTACAGTCAATAATAACACCAAGATATTTCATTTGCTTAACGATAGTCAAAGGAATACCATTAAGACATAACTGGTAAGAGTCATAACAAATATTTCTTTTTTCAATGAATATAACCTTTGTTTTATAAGGGTTATATGATTTCTTAAATTTTTTCAAAAATTTATTCATACCGTATTTAGTTTTAAATAAAATTCGGAATTATTTAAATCGCATCGCAGATGAACACTCACAAACCGGTGATCGCTCAGAGACTCCAGGTCCGAAACCTCCCACCTATTCACCAAATATATAATGCTGTTAGATATCAAAGATATAGCTTTGATATCTTTACCTGAGTGAGCCACGAAAGTAGGACCCAATTCTGGAATATTTAAGAAGTTTAAATTATGGTGTAACGCAAAATAGATCAGATAATCCCCTCGGGTATCAGTAAAATCCTAGTCCCAGATGGGTGACCTCGCATTGAAGTCCCCGGTCAGGAGATAACTATGGTTCGAAATTTTATAAATAGAAAGTTCCTTTACCATGGTATCGAAATAATCGTGAAGAGGGAAATATAAATTTATAACTAAAATAGAAAGTTTTTTAAATTTAAGTAAGACACCTATTGTATGATCGGTTTTGTTAAAAAATGCGGGGTAAATTAATTTATTAAGACAAACGGTAAGACATTTATTTTTGAATGAGGAATATTTAATTGATCCAGGAGGGGAGTTTAAGGGGGTATTAAAATTATAAGGATCCGATGTTCTGCTAATCTAAGACCCGTGTTCTGAAGCGACCACAAGAGCCTGGAGATGCGCAGCCCGTGAGTGATTAGTGTTTAGTTGCAAAATATAGATTCGATCAGACAGGGATGCAAAAAGCAAAATAACTAATGACCGAGGTCAATATAAGAACACATGAGAATATATTACAAGCCAAAATCGGTATGACTAAGAATAAAAGTTTTTTTTGGTTTTTGAGTATGGGACAATTCTTGTCCCTACACCCGTGATTAACCTCGCAGCCAGATCCAAAACGCAGATTATTGCCACAACAGTTAATGCATTTTGCTGTACCCGAAGTTCTGTCATGCGAGTCTGTAGATCCGCATCGGAAGCAAATTTGTTGCTTTACACAAATGTTCTTGGTATGTCCATACGCTCCGCATTTCATACACTGCATCACATTTATAAATAGTCCAATTCTTACTCGTTCAAAATGAAGGTAAACATGCGAGAAATTTGTCCTATTGGGATATGATTTGGGATCAGTTGTAATAACCAAATTAAGACCTTTTGTTTTAATTGGAAAATTTAATTTTAAAATTTAATTGTTAATTACTTCATTCTTCTGAATTAGTTTCTTTTAATGATTTTGCATTATAAGATGCATCCACTTAAATCAAAATGAATTGCGAGTATCTAGCCCTAGGTCTCCTTATATCGTAGTTTTTTAAGGAATCAATTTTTCTAAGTTCAGATTCTAGCAGCTGTACATTGTTCTCATTCACCAGGTTGTTAGCCAAGCCACCGCGACTAATTTTGTTTATGTGCGTTATTTTGATTGATAAGTTATTTTTTATGAGTTCTGAGATAACTTTGTTTTTAACAGAAATAAAAGTTTCATCAGATGAGGGGGGGGGTGTACAATTACGACCCTATGAGGTCTAGGTTGTTGACGGAAGGAATCTGAGGTAGAAGTAGGGGTTGCCAATATCTGTGCATATGTTGGTTTCATGGAGTTGAGTACCGTTTCAGAAGCTTCCTTGAGAATTTGAGTATTGGTATAAAGTTGTCTATTAGTTTCCTGTAGGCCTTGAATATTATCAATAATTTGTTCTTTAATATTGTAAGTGAGAACATCATAACTTCTTCGGGCTTCTGTAAGACATCCATTCAGTTCAGCATTATTCCTTTCAAGTTCGATAATCTGGGTGGAATATTCAATCAGATTAATTTTATAGCCATTTTCCTCCTCCGGTAGCGAAACATAGGTTTCACGATTACTTCAATCTTTTTGTAAAATTTAATTGAAAACCTTGAAAAATGAGGTGATCTGATCTGTTAGTCTTTATTTTTAATCTCCACAATTGCTCAAGAATGTTCCAAAATTAGTTTATCATACACAAACTTGTATTCGTCAGTATTCGGGTCGGTTGGAACAAGTTCCAGAAGTAAGATGATTTCAGGGAAACTGTCAAGAATATTTTCCATATTTCATTTACAGAGATGCAAGGACATCACCAACACTGACAGTTTTTCTTGGAAAAATTATTTATGGATAATTTAACACTCACGCAGGAAATCCAGCAGGTAGTTGCAGTGAAAATAAATCCAAAAAATACAGAAGATGTAATAACCAACACTCACAGAGAAATAAATAAATAAAAGTCGGTGATGCGAAAACGGCAAGAAGGAGCTCGAATATGAGCACGCAATGATTTGAGAAGCCAAGCCAGAAACTCTAGCAGAGGCCCCGGCAAGAAATATGAGCTTACCGAAGGAAGGAGTAAGCAAATAAAACGTCTGCACTGCTCAATAGCTGAGAAGGAGGGCTGGAAGTGAGAATGATTTCTTTGCAAAGTTCGCTATCACTTATGGTGAGAAAATAAATGTCCCTGCCCCTCGGTCTCATAAGGTTATGACTTTAAAAAATAAGCTTCTTTCTGACTGGGAGGTCTGGTGGACAACTCGTAATACTGGTATTCGGATTCAGTTGTATATTCCTAGACCAAATTTGAGTTTTTATACAAATTCTATTTTTATTACACGCTTCTTAACCGGTCATGGTCCCTTCATTTCTTATTTAAATCGTTTTAATTTAAAAAGTGCAAATTTATGTCTCTGTGGCTCTGTTGGAGATGCTGACTACTATGTTTTCTCTTACCCTTTTACCAGAGATTTTCATTTAAAATGTCCTGTTGTTGAAGCGAAACTTATTTGGCTGAGATCCGTGTGTGAAACCCCCTACTTACATTCTAAGCTTAAATCCTGTATATTCACGTAAAATTACCCAACAAATATATTGTTTCAAACTTTTATTATATTTCTTAATATTTTTATCATCCCTTACCTTGTAGCTATAAGTGTATGCCTTGTATATATGTTCACACCTTTGCCTAACACTTAATTTTTGTTTACGAATTTGTGGACGTTTTTGTATTGTGCTATTTAACTTGTTGTGCATCTTATTTCTGCAAGAAAATTTTAACTGTTTTTTGTGTTCCTATCATGTATATTTTTTGTTTTGCAAATACCTTGTACATTTTATTTAACCTTTATTTCAAAATTATGTAAATCTTATGTTATTTTGTCAATAAATTCTGGGGGTGGGGGTGATTGTTTCCCTGGAGCCCGGTTTGAAGCTCTAAGCCCTTTGGGTGAGCTCGGTACCCTTAGGTATTCTGCCAATAGCCCTCGTGTTGCTTCTATGCGACGTTAATAAAAAAACTAAACTAAAACTAAACTTGAGTTTCGGGGCACATAGAACCGAAATTCAACACTTTATGATACGAACTCCGAAACAGAGTCTAAGCTTGGAACACAATTATCGACATACACTTAGTCACAAAAGTAAGTATGCAGAGTGTATGTGATGATGTCCTATGAAAAAAAACAGACCTACAATATTAGAGTTTTCAAATTAACGATTTATTTCGATTACAGCAAAATCTAGCTTAGTTACAAAATGAAAAATATCTGAAAAGTACAAATATTTCATTAGCAAGATGAGCTTAACTTAAAATAGGATGTAATTTACATCACAAAAGTAAGTATGCAAACAAAAACAAAGACATTAAGATTGCAAATTTTACAATTTTTCAAAAAAATTAGTAATTTGTTGGATAGCCTTTGGCCTTTATAACAGCTCTCAATCTAGATGGCACTGATTTTACTAAATTTTGAGTGACAGAAGATGGTATTTTCTGCCACTCTTCCAAAAGGGCTTTTTTTAGATCATTCTTAGATTTGATCTCTTGTTTTCTAATTTGGCGATCGAGATAATCCCACAAGTGTTCAATGGGATTAAGATCAGGTGACTGCGGTGGGGTTATTAGCTGTTTTCGCACGTGATATAGCAGCCATTCCCGAACAACCCGAGCAGTATGTTTGGGATCATTATCTTGTTGGAAAGTGAAGGATCCACCGAGTCCCAATTTAGAAGCACTTTGGCTTAGATTATTCTTTAAAATATTCAAATAGCTATATTGATTCATTATTCCGTCGATTATAACTAAATTTCCTACTCCAGTTGCTGCCATGCAACCCCAAACCATAATCGAACCACCACCGTGTTTTACAGTTCCTCTCATGTTCTTTGGTTCTAGAGCTGCATTTGCTTTCCTCCAAACTTTTTGGTGTCCATCTGACCCGTGGATGTTGAATTTACTTTCGTCCGAAAAAATAACTGAATTCCAAAAAATTGTGTCCTGCTTTACATTTTCTTTTGCAAAATCTATTCTCTTTTTGCGATTCACTTTGCTTACAAATGGTTTTCTTCGCATATTTCGACCATGGTATCCTTCCTTCCATAACACACGGCGAATTGTTTCAGGATTGCATGACTTCGCAAAATTGTTTTTCACATCAGTTGTCAATTTTGGTGCGCTAATCATCGGATTTTTTTTCACATTTCCAACAATATTTCGCCTTTCTCGATCCGTCAAAATGGGCGGTCGTCCTGTTCTTGGCTTGTTTAGAGTATTTCCCTCAGCCTGGAACTTTTCAATGATTTTTTGCACTGTTGCAGGACTTCTGCCTATGATTTTAGTGATTTGCCTTTGGGACTTACATTCCTTATAGAGCTTTATCATTGCATCCCTTAGATCTTTGGATAATTCTTTTCCACGTGGAGGCATTGGTGAATTGTTGATGTATTTAAAGCTCAAACTTACAAGCTTTGTAGCAGAACTGCTAAACTTATCACTGAAATACGAAAAATCACTCGAGAAGTTTCATTCAGCCTATTTAAAAGTCAAAAATTCAGAGTGCATACATACTTTTGTGATTTAAATTTCTACTGGTAGTTAACAAAATTACTCTTAAAGGTTTTTAAAATATAATGATTTGGTTTATTTTTCATTACTTTACGACTTGAATCGGAAGCTATAAACAACACTCTCCAAAATAATATTTTTCTTATATTTATTTGAGAACTAGAGATTTTTCACTTAAGCTATGAGTTGCATACTTACTTTTGTGACTAAGTGTACATCGAGTCTTCATTGCAAGACTTTTTAAAAGGTCTTCTATCTTGGTTGTTGAGTTATCTTTAAGTACTGCTCTGTGTGGCAGATAATGTTCACATAAAGCTTTGGAAATGTCATTGTTCTGATTAATTTGTTCAATGATGCCTTCTCTTTCTAACTGATTGCAACCTTCTTGATATTCATTTAATCGATTAGTTGATTTCGGGGATCGAACTGTATTCCTTGGCCTTTTTTGGTCCATTTCTTTATTATGTAAAGGAAAATGTCCATCTAACCAGAGTAGATTCACCTTATATCTGCCAGTATTGTCTCTGCTAACCGTTTTACCTTGTTTTTTTTGTTTTAACTTTGCTTAACCTGAAATGTTTCAAAACAAGTAGTAGGATCTCTGTTTTAGAGCGTTTTTCGCTATTATCTTCAATACCTGCCCTTGAGGATTATATCTGGGGTCCTCAGGGACGTGCTTTCTTTAGGTATGCAAGAGAATCATGACCCAAAGGCCCCCTAGTGATTTTTTCTTTTCCATTGGGGTTACTCTATTTAGTAAACACGGGTGACGCGCCTTCGGAATACCCTAGCGTTCCTTTTCTATTTTCGACCCCTTTTCTTAACTACGGTCCGCGGTAGCTTAGTGGTCAAGGTCGTGGACTAGCGGCCGGCGGTTTTCGTTTAGTCGCGGGTTGGATCCTTGGCCGCCAAAGACCCGCCGTGTAGCCGGGGCTGATGCACGTTAAATCTGTTTGGGGCCCAATGTCCTCCCGTTGGCGTGGTGTGGATGAGGAGAGGGGGTTCCAGCTCAGGTATCGTCCTCGTCACTTGACCGTGGTTCAAAATTACGAGGTCCGTCGCCAATAGCCCTCGTGTTGCTTCAAGTGCGACGTTAATATAAACTAAACTAAACTTCTTATCTACTATTTCTTTTCACATCTAGACCACAGTTACATCTTGTTTGCACAGCATAGTCACATCTGGCTCTTGCGCCAATAACCTTTACATTCACTCACTCATCTTTTTTTAATGTTTTGACGTGTAGATCTCAGATTTACCTTGTTTGGCGCTGGATAACCATATATAGCTCATGTGCCAATAAACTTCACTATAGCATTGTTTGTTTTTAGGAAGCCGTAGATTGAAATAACACGCAATGTTAAGATCATACACTTTTCAATCTGCCGAGTTGCAAGCACAATAACGGAGTGTGACCATGGTAGCCTAATGATCATGGTCGTGGACTCGCGGCCGGTGTTGTTTACCTCGAGTCTTGGGTTCAACCCCTGATGCAACCAAAGACATGCCGTGTAAAGGGGCTGATGTAGGTCGTCTTCGTCACTTCGTTGAGGCTCAAAATTAAGAGGCTCTTCTAAAATATCCCTCGTGCTGCTCATCAATGGGCTTTAATAATCAATCTTAATCTATCATGACTGCCTTCGAAAGGTCAACAAATGATGGGGAAAATGTATCACTCTGGATGGTGACAATGCAAATAAATCTTAAGGAAAATAAATAAAAATTGAGTTTGTATCTCGATCATTTAAGAAGCAATTAAAAAAACTACTATACCTCAAAATAATAACTAAAACTTTAGGATACTCAAGTTTTCTTCAATCTTTGGTTGCCCCTCAGGGGTTTATCTACTTCAAGTGAGAACAGACTTCACGAACCCGGGTGTTCTGAGAGATATTTTTCTTTCCCATGGGATTTACTGTCTTTGGTACACACGGGTGACGCCCCCCCTTCCCGGAATACCCTAGAAATCGCTGTTAGAACAGTTACGCGCACGTTGTTTTGCGCAGCATGGCCACATCTGGCTCATGCGCCCATAAGCTTCTCTTTCACTCCCTCCCTTTTTCAACCCTCTTTGTCGACCAATATCTTTTTTCAGCGTTATAACGTCTAAATCAGATTTACCTTGACCCGTGTGGTGACCGGGAATGACAGAATAGTTTCACTGTAACTCATACATGTCATAAGAGGCGACTAAAATGGGTACCCAGCGTCTGGGGATTATATCAGGGGCCTCAGGGACTTGCCTTTAGGTAAGTATGAGTATCATGACCTCCGAGGCACGCTAGTGATCTTTTTCCTTCCCAAGGGGTTTACTGTCTATGGTAAACATGGGTGACGCGCCCCCGGGTTACCCTAACGGTCCTTATCAATTTTCGACCCTCCTTTTTGTCAACCTATTTGTCTTTTCTTCAATTTCTTCTCGTCTAGACCCGAGTTAAATCTTGTTTGGCGCAGCATTGCCATATCTGGCTCTTGCGCCAAGAAACTTTACATTCACTCACACTTTCGAACAATCCTTTTTCATTGTTTTAACATCTAGGTTAGATTTACCTTATTTGGCGCAGTATGGCCTCATCTGGCTCTTGCGCCAATAAAACTTCAATAATCATCAACAGAGATTATTCTTGTTGATCAGTTTGGCCACATCTGGCCCTTGTACCAGTAAATTTTACTATCGCACTCAATCTATGATTTCGTGGAACCAAACAAATCAAACTTAAACCCTATAAATTACAACATTTTGTTCATAAGGAACAGTTAACATGTAGAATAAATTTTATCTAGATATCTCGGTTATTTCTTGGGTAAATAAAGCTTAATTTTACCTCTCGCAACTATGAAGGTAGAATAAGTAAAAATAAGATGTTTTTGGAATGTCTAGACGTATCTAATAAGTTGAAACATTTCCGGTACTTCCCATCTTGTCCCTTTACAATTCCACTTTAGATTTTTAATTCACGAGTAATAAAATTAAATTTGTCCATAATTTTCCATTCCTCAAAATAAAATTAATGCTAACTCTAAGTCGATTTTTTTCTCTTTTGAACTAGAAATAAGTGTCAACAATTATCCTTCTATAACATAGTAATTTAATATGTCTTTTAATAAAATAATTGCTCTATACATCGATCTAAGTCTTACTATAGTTGTCATTGTTTCAACTAATTCGTGAAACCATAAATTAAAATGTGAATTAAACGACAAAATTTTATTTTTTGCTTATTCAAGTATAAATTGTTAATAACTACTGTTTATTTTAAAATTGGACATAAAACTTATGAGCACTAGTAACATTGAAAATTTTAGTTTAGAAAAATCCAATAAACTATTTTTTTCGAAATATGGAGCATATCTTAAAAGTGATTTTTTTTTTAGATTTAAATATATAGCTGATTGAAAAATTCAAGCATTGGGTCATATAAACAGTAAGTAATGGAGTACATCGAGCAATCCATCGTCCTCTGTTTTATCATTGCTATTCAATTCTTAGAACTTGGAAAATTAAATGCATTTTAAAAAGAGAAAATTTAAATATGTTCATGTAATTTTATTTTATTTTATGTTTGAAATTTTTCTTAGACAAATTTCCTCTTAAAAATAATCTATACGTATAATTTGATCCAGCAATAGTTTATTTGCAGCGACGCTCTTCAACGTTAGAAGTTAAAAGGCCTTACTCAACCAGCCCGAGGAGATATCTTTTCGGCTTGATTGGTAAGCCCGTCATCTTCGGACCCCTTGGTCCAGGGTTCGAATCTACGCTGCTGTTTCGCGACCGCTACAAGTGGTAACCCGGACGTGATTTGAACACGCAACCTTCTGATCTGGAGTCAGCTTATGGGGATTTGTGTATGTTGATAACCGTCAATTTCCCATAATTTCCTTTAAGAAGGTGTGCGGAATGTAAGCAATTCCTCTGTCGTTCCGGAGAGCTGTTACATTAACATTTCACTTTAGCCATTAAATTAATCAGTTCCATTAAATTAATTAGACACCGAAAACGTGAAAGAAACTTCAAAAGTCAGAGCTTTTAGATAACTCTTGTTTTAATGTAAAAAGAAACACCTCCAATCATTAACAACAGTAGACTCATTCTAAAAATTAAAGAACAACACATAATAATAATAATGGTTTGTTGCCAATCGCACAGGAGTAAATCGCTTTATAATTATTTAAGCAAACGATGGAAAATATAATTGATGGAATGAGTTAAAAGTGGCGATAAAAATTTGAGTTTAAAAGCGAAGACAAAAACACCAGCGAAGAGAGAACTCCTCAAGCTGGGAATATAAAATCATGAGCGAAAGCTTGATAAAAAAGATTAGATAAAATATCAAAAGATGTTAAAAATCAGCCAGGAGGCCAAAAAAGAAACAAATGATGCTCTTCGGTGGGAGGGATCAATACTGCTTTTTGTCAGTAAGATGTTGAAAGTGTTGTATTGCACTATAAGCTGCCAATAATTCTCGGTCGTAAGTAGAATATTTGCATTGAGCAGATGATAACTTCTTTGAAAAGAATCCAAGAGGTCTAGGACCATCAGAAGAAATTTCTTGGAGGACTCCTCCCATAGCAAAATCACTGCAATCTGTAACTAACGCTAACTTTGCATCTACTGAAGGATGGTATAAAAGCGTTGCATTCGACATAGCCGTTTTAATCTCTTCAAAGCTTTTCTCCCTTTCCGGATTCCACTGAACTTCCCTTTTGTCCCGTTTTTTTTGCACCGATTAACAGCTGATTTAAAGGTGACAAAATAGATGAAATATTTGGGATGAACCTATGGTAATAGTTTACCATACCTAAAAACCGACGCAAATCAGAAATAGTAACTGGTTTTGAGAAATTTACTATTGCTTGAACCTTTTCACTATGAGGAGTACATCCTTTGTTATTAATTGTATGACCGAGAAAATCTATTGTGTCTTTCCCAAAGTCACATTTGGACTCGTTCAACACGATACCATAATTTTTAAATCGCGTGAAAACTTCTTCCAAATGTATTTTGTGCTCGATATGATTTTCACTGGCAATTAGGATGTCATCCAAGTAGGGGAAACAATAATCTAGTCCTCTCAAAACCTCATTAATGAACCTTTGGAAAGTTTGCGCGGCAGAACAAAGACCAAAGTTTAAAAATGGAAATTCGAAAAGTCCGAAAGGGGTAATAATGGCAGTTTTAGGTATATCTGGAGGGTGCACTGGTATTTGGTGATAAGCACGTACCAAATCTATTTTTGAAAATACCTTCTTTCCTTTTAACATATACATGCAATCTTGAATGTGAGGAATAGGGTATTTATCGGGTATTGTGATACGGTTTAAAGCCCTGTAATCTCCCGTAGGTCTCCAATCTGATGATCCTTTGGGAACCATATGCAAGGGACTTGACCAATTACTTTTCGATGGCCTGCAAATACCTCTCTCCATCATATACTCAAATTCTTGTTTTGCGATTTTCAATTGAGCTGGATTTAACCGACGAGCTCTTGCACAAACGGGGGGTCCAACTGTAGGGATGAAATGTACAGTATCGTGCTTAATTGTATTCTTAGGGGAAACGTTCAACTGAGTAATCTCCTTAAACCTACGCAAAAGATCCAAGTAATTGGAATTCCCGACAATGGTTTTTACCACCGGGACATTACTTAAAGTAGTTTTACCCTTAGCTTTTAAATCAGTTAAAGAATCAACCAAACAGCGTTTTATCTCCACTCCGTATCATCACGCTGCGTTGATACTGGAGGGGGAGTATTGCAGCGACGCTCTTCAACGTTAGAAGTTAAAAGGCCTTAGTCAACCAGCCCGAGGAGATATCTTTTCGGCTTGATTGGTAAGCCCGTCATCTTCGGACCCCTTGGTCCAGGGTTCGAATCTACGCTGCCGTTTCGCGACCGCTACATATTTATAAATAACTCATTCACTTATCTGGTAGTATATCAAATCGTAAGATTGTGTCCAAATGATAACATTATTATTT
>BMAW01013877.1:8913-42863 GCA_019974015.1 Nephila pilipes
ATATATATATATATATATATATATATATATATATATATATATATATATATATATGCAGGATGTCCACTAAAGGCCCTTGCCAGTCTCTTAACTTCGCAACGGCTGCTGCTATATTCATAAAAGTTGTGTCTAGGTATAGTAAAATAGCCATGCGCTACTGAATGAAACCATTTACATCGCCACCTGATGATAAACTGAGTAGTTAGCATTTATATCACAAAAACAGAACGAGATAGGGAAAATATTATATACAAAGTAGAGTATTTTTGATTTAGTACGAACAGTCTCCTTGTGGACATTAATACAAAGAATAGAAAGGTTAAAACGCGCATTTCTTTGTGTGATTTCCTACACTGTGACGTGTTGAAACTCGAACGGAAGGAGAAACGATTATCTTTCTGTAATAAAGTTGTTTTTTTTTTTCTTTCTCCGATCATTCTGTCACGTCACAGTGTAGGAAGTCACCAAAAATCAAATGCGTGTTTTAACCGTTCCATTCTTCGTATTAATGTCTACAAGGTGTATTTTCGTACTAAATCAATCTACAACTTTGTGAAACACTTTTTCCCCTATCAAGTTCTGTTTTCGAGATTGGAATGCTAACACAACAATCTATCATCAGGTAGCAACGTGGGTTATTTCATTCAGTAGAGCATGACTACTTTACTATACCTAGACACTACTTTTATGAATATAGCAGCAGCCTTTCCGAAGTTAAGAGGGTGGTAAGGGACTTTAGTGAGTACCCTGTATATATATATATATATATATATATATATATATATATTCTATGTGAGTGTGTGTGTAATAATTTAACTTTAATTTAGTTGTCTCACTGAATAATAATTTAATTTTTTAACTTTTCTCATTCTCTAATTCAAAAGTAAAGAATTCATATTTATTTTCTGATCTAATTCTGAATTTTCCTTTTATTTATTAGATTACGCCCAAAAATTTGTTTAATCAGATTTCCTATAATCATCAATCTGTCAGAAATAGTACTTACTAGACTTTCTGTCTGTAGCTTAAGTCCCTATGTATCCCTACACCTAGATCATGTGATTGAAAATCGTCCCTCGAGTATCCCTATTATAAATTAACATGCACGGCGAAAATGCTCTCTCTTTTGTTATTGCCGTATGCTATTTCGCGTCGGCTTTAGAGGCCGATATAGCTCTGTGTCATTCATCCTGTTATTTCCTCTCTCAACGAACGTCAATAAACAGGACCTTGCTCGGTAAATCGGTCTTTATTATTATTGTTACAAACATGGAACTCTGATATGGAGATTTAAAGGGAAATCATTTCATATATATACATATAGATAAAATATTTTTTTACGTAATTTTTGTAATTCTAAAAATTCGCTTTTATTGAAATAGTACATAAACTATTTATGTATAAGGGAGTTACATTTGAAATAAAAATATTTAAAATGAGTAGCTGTTTTTGCTTGATAAAATTTTTTAATAATAATGGTGTTTTTTTCAGTCTTGCATATTAAAAAAATTTCGATTTATCTCAATAGATCGCGAGATACAACACAATGCTTTTGGGGACTTCTCCAACTATACAATAGTAAAAATGGCATACCGTAAGAAATCCCTCGCAAAAAAGGAATTTAGAATTTTTTTCTTCTAATTGTTTTCTTAAATTTATTTTCTTAAAATTAAGTAGAAAATATAATTTCAACTATGAAGAAACTTTTCATTCCATAACTCAACTTTTCAACTTTTCAACAAAATTCAACTTTTATGTTCCACTAAAAACATCAATAATATTATTCACATTATCGAACAGTACATTGAATTCAATGTTAGAAATTTTATAATCTCAAAACTCAGTTATATTGGTAACTTTATAGTAGTGTTACTGAAACATTCCTGTTTAGCGGTCCCGAGTTTTGTCTGGGCGAAGAATATTATTACGGAAGTGCAGCTTCTTTTTTGCCATCATATATGTAAAATTTCTAGGAATTTAACGCAATTAAATTCAATAATAATTTTCAAATTTTATTTCGCTTGCCATTTTAAATTTCAATTAAATTTCCTTAACAGTACCGAAAAATGTGCTTCCGTTACAAATCCCTCGATTTCTCTAAGCTTAATTTTGTAAATTCTATCATAAAAAAATGACAAATTAGAAGCAATAGGAATATCTATAATATTTAAGAGACCCAAATCTTTAATTTCCGCTCACAAGGTGAAAAAGGAAAAAAAAATATTGCTGTCCTTCATCCCCCCAAAAAATCTTGAATTTCTCTATTGGGTTTGGACAGCCGATACGCAACAATAGTTCATATATTAAAAATTTAATTACTGCGTGAAAAAAAAATTCTTAAGACAAATCTGTTTTCAATCTACGTCAAATGATACTTGGAAATAAAACTAATTTAGAAGTGAAGCTTTTTTACTGAGAATTTTCCTTTCGGATTATTTCCGCAATTAGCATTCATTATATTCCTCCGAAAGGAAGAAGTGATGTTTTTGCTGCATTTAGTAGAATTTTTTAACTATAGTTCTTTCACCAAAATCTCAAATTAGACTTTTTTATGTGATTGAAATCCTCCCTCCTCCTAATTCGAAGATTCTTTAAAAGTGACTCTGAAAATTTCATCTCAAATCGCTTCACAATTTGAAAAAAAAAGTTTAAGGATTTTTTATCATATTATAGTGAATAATTTCAAAGATTCGTTTCATTTCGAAAAAAACAAAATTTGATACTTCTCTAAGCTGTTCAATAAGTAAAGTTCAATTGTTCAATTATACATGCTTTGGGTGAAAAAATATTTGTTTTGGAGAACTTTCTTTTATTCAGAAATATAAAATAAATTTAATTTCATTTCCTCCTTTCTTACAGAACAAATGAAAGAAAACTCTGATATTAATTCCTTTCGAAATGCTATCTTTCCAGGTGAAGTTAACTTATTTTTCGAGATTGATTTAACTAAGTTCTTCAAAAATGGCATTCATAGGTTATTAATTATAAGTTATCAATATATTCACTGATAATAATACCTATTTAAATTTACATTACATTGTTTTGAAACTATTCTACTAAATATATTTTCAACTCAGGTAGACTTTGTGTATGTTATTTTTAGTTGATTTGTAAGGAAATGTTTTTAAACATACTACTGGAATATATAAGTGGCGGAGTTTCTACAATCTTAAGAAGTTTCTACAAAGTTTATTAACTATTTATTGAAAATAATTTCCTTCAAGTGCTGGAAGTATATATAATAGTTTATTTCAAATCCCTCAAAAATTACATTGAGAAAAATGTAGAAGATGTATTATACATACAAGTAGAGATTAAAACAAGATCTAAACATGTTTCGACTTTTCCGTTTATTTAATTTGCATTGTATGATTTTGACACTTTCTATCACACTCATCTTGGTAAAACCTCTGTATATACAAATATTTTTGTAAAATATACCATGATATTTACTACATAGAAATCATTTTAAATTTTAATAATAAATTCCTTACAAAATAAATAATTTGCTTATATTCACAAATAATATTCCACAATAAATTTCGTCATGTCTTTGCTAACTATTTCCTAACATATATAACAATAAAATAAGAGAATATCTTACAATAATAAAAATAAATGTGTTTCTACATTGGTAAATATGAAGATATATATTTCTGTAATGTAGTTTTACTTCGAGTCAAGAATTCATGAAGTATTTGAAGAATTCGAAACGTATTTAATAACTTACGATTTTTGCATCAATGAACTTGTGAAAATACACATTAGGAACAGTGCATTAAAATATTCAATTTCATTCCAAACACATATGAAATGTTTAAACTAATTATGAAGATTAATTCTTGAAAATAAATAAAGAAATTTCTTATAGGAATTGATAAATGGATGACTGTCAAAATGTTCGAAATATGAATTTACCGTGGCTTATTATTCTGTCATGAAATCCGTACCGCAAGCTGAGATATTCCCCAGAAATTAATGTAGCTTTTCTCATCATTAATTGATTATTCTTACTTGAGTAACATTTAGCAGTGAGGTAGACAAGTCGAGATAGTTTTCTCAGATGTTAAATGAACGGTACAAAGCGTATTAGTGGAAACATTTCTGATTTCTAGAACAGTATGACTGTTTCCTTTTTAAGCTGAATTGATGGTTCAGAGATATCATCTATAACAATTGTTAACTTCTGCATAACAATTACTTAAAAGTATCTTTATTTTCTGTGATTAATCAAGTGGAAGACATACACAAATTTTTTATTATAATTATTCGTTTTACACAATTTTCATTCATGAATAATTTGATTTTACATTTATTTTAATAATAATCTTTCAATCGTTGCCATCCAATAATAATAATGTAGATCAAATTTCTATTATATATTAAATTGAATTTGCTTAAATAACGGGATTAGACACACACACACAACACAACACACAAATCTACATATCCATCTATTATCGACGAACTCTTCAATTCTTCACTACGGTCATGATAGTGATAAATTAATTGTATGGTTCCTCATACTTCGAAGTTCAGTGGCTATTCAAATTTTCTTACTGAGATGTTTGGATCAATTTGAGTGTAACGCTTAGATGCATCCATTGTTTCCTACGGTATTAATATCACTGGAATATATACTTAATTTTGTAGCAATGACTTTCCAATATTCATGAGGTCCAATCCCTATTTAGCATTTTCCTTGCTAAATTTAATTTACCTAGATATTTAGTTATATCAGTCGAGAACATCAATTTTCGTAGCTATTCTTAATCGTTCAATTCTGGTAAATACTGTTCTTTCTCTGCAAAAAAATTTAATGTGTTCCATGCATGACACAAACTTATTCAAGACATTACCTCCACTATGCCAACGGACATGGCTGAACAAGGAGAGATCCATTTATTCATTTTCCGTTTCTTCTAAAAGATGTTTAAGTTACCTGTGCACAAATGAAGAATGAAACTTAATAAAAATTAAATATTTTAACAAAAGTGTTCTATACAGAAGTTAAGCACTGAAACGGAATTTTGGAAGATAAGTTTTCCTCATGTATTTACGCAACGGAATTTCAATACTTTAGGTCCAATATGATTTTCAAGAAATTTGAAAACTCTCTTACAGAAATGCTACAACTATTATAGAAATGCCATCAGTAATTACACAAAATATTTTATTTACATTAATGTTTTTTACTTTCAAAATAATTTATAATTGAACAAAGAATATTCTTGTTCCAGACAGAGAAAGCAAGCTGCAAAACGTTTTATAAATTCGATCTTTTTCACAATGTAATTAATGCAAGGATCACAACATCATTCATTTTGGTACTTTAATTCAGAGCAACGCTAAACACAACAGTTTCTTGTACACTAGAATTCTGTTTTGTTCTTATAATTTCTGCCATTTGAGTATTCGGTTTACAATAATTTCCCACAGCCGGCACTTCTTGAATTAGGAATAATATTCTGTGTAGATTTGATAAATAGTAGAACAATATTTCAACACTTTTTTAAAAAATGTGTCCTTTATATATTCTGAGAAAGGTTTCTTGAGCAATATTCTTATCTGTGAAAGGCGTTTCTGTGAAAAAAATCCATATATTCATACAGCCTTCATTCGTATTAGAATAACAGGTCAATTGAAAAGTCCCCGGCCTACCATAGTAAAACACATTTTTTTGACAAAATTAGTTTTTTTTTATTCAACATAATTCCCTTCAAGGTAGATACACTGATTATAGCGACCCTCCAACTTTTCGATACCATTTTTGTAATACGATTTGTCCTTTGCTTCAAAAGAGGCCTCAGTTTCGGCGATCACCTCTTCATTCGACGAAACTTTCTTCCCAGCGAGCATTTTTTGGAGATCTGAGAACAGTAAATAGTCATTGGGGGCCAGACCTGGAGAATACGGTGGATGAGGAAGCAATTCGAAGCCCATTTCATGGATTTTTGCCATCGTTTTCACTGACTTGTGACACGGTGCATTGTCTTGGTGAAGCAGCACTTTCTTTTTCTTCAAATGCGGCCGTTTTTCGACAATTTCGTCCTTCAAACGGTCCAATAACGCTATGTAATAGTCGCTGTTGATGGTCCTTCCTTTTTCAAGGTAATCAATGAAAATTATTCCATGCGCATCCCAAAATACAGACGTCATAACCTTGCCAGCCGACTGTTGCGTTTTCCCACTCTTTGGAGCGGGTTCTTCGTGTGCAGTCTACTCGGATGACTGTCGATTGGACTTCAGAGTGAAATGATGGAGCCATGTTTCATCCATTGTCACATATCGACGCAAAAACTCGGGTTTATTACGCTTGATCATCTTCAAACACTGCTCCGACCGAATCATCAACTCGTCGTTGTTTTGGGTCAAAAGTGCGCTCGCGCGGCACCCACTTTGCACAGAGCTTTCTCATATCCAAATATTCGTGAATGATATGATGTACACGTTCAGTTGATATCTTTAGAGTGTCTGCTATTACATTCAATTTTAATTGACGGTCATTCAAAATCATTTTGTGGATTTTTTAAATGTTTTCGTTGGTAACAACCTCTTTTGGGCGTCCACTGCGTTCACCGTCTCTTGTGCTCATTTCACCACGTCTAAACTTAACATACCAATCCTTGATGGTTGAATTTCCTGGGACGGTGTCCGGAAACTCAGCATCAAGCCAAGTTTTTGCTTCAACTCTATTTTTTCCCTTCAAAAAGCAATATTTTATCAACACGCAAAATTCCTTTTTATCCATTTTTTTCACAATAACAAAAGTTGCTTTACTCAAAATGCTGTAATTCACAAACTAATGATCCGACAGCTGTCAAATTTATACACGCATCTTTTGAGGGTTAGGGCTAACTAAAAAACATGAATTTAATTCTAGTAGCGCCATCTCTGTGTCAGGCCGGGGACTTTTCAATTGAACTGTTAATATTCTTTGTTTTGCTGGAAACTGATGAGTGAGCAACGAATTCTTGTGATATTTCTCATGAACCTTAGAAAACCTGCTACTGAAACCTATAATTTATTGAAAGAAGTGTATGGTAAAGAATGTTTATCGCATGCACGTAATTTTGAATGCTTAAGCGTTTTCAAGATGGCTGAGAAGACTTTAAAGATTATTCACACACCCAGGTCACCCTTCCATGTCAGAAACGGATGACAATTGGCCTAAGGATGTTAAAATGTAGGACTAGAAATTGGAATACTTTTTCTGATACAAAAGTACTTGAACATTAATTTTTTTACTCTGGCTTCGCTATTACTTAGGGACCAACGTTTTTAATAATATTACTCCTTTTTGTCCGAATCAATCTCTTTTTTCAGTTCCATGTTTAGTCTTCTAAACTGGAATACTAAACGTATTCACGTGAAAAACGCTATATTTTGGTAATATTCCTGAATTTTAAGAAAATTGTATCATGAACAGATGTATGCGTCATAATAAAGCAAATTTTTGTGATTGAAACAATTTCTACTTGGAAATGCTTTCGAAATTCTGACAAATACTTTAACTGCAGACGAAGAGAGCCTTAAATGAGTATCTCTCAAACATTACTCGATAAAAAAAATTCTTTTTAACGTTTTTTTGCACTTATTGGTAATTTTTTTTCAAACTTTAAAACAAACGAAAAATTTTTTTGAAAAGAATAATATTACAATAAAGAGTTCGAAGAACTAAATACAGTTACGAAAATAATTACCCAAATATGTCGAAAGTTTTTACATTTTTGGATTTTATAAGGTCTTAAATCACCTACACCTATGATTTCTTGCGATTAAGTAGTTCAGCAAATATTCAATGTTGAAATTAAGATCAGACATCGAGAAGTTTTATAAGGGTCCTTATACTAATGTATAAATCTGAATTATCGGTCCACTCATCTCGTGATGTAAAAAAGAGGAAAAATTCTAAATCATTTAAGCAGAAGTTATCTAAGTTGTGGCCATCTGAAAGCATGTCCAGAATACCTTTGGAATTATGGTTAGAATATGAAGAAAACTTAAGGCATAGTCTCCCTAGTTTGCAAGAAATTGGTTGCTGTAATTTTATCATGATTAATAACCGATTATTTAAAAGTTCATTAACTAAGTAAATTGTGTTAGTTAATCCATTTACACAATAATTTAGATAACTATCACATATGCTTATTTTGTCCAGATGTGACCACAGATCGTATATCATTAAACAAAATAAGGTGAAATCTTGTTTTAGGTACATCCTGGTCTGATTATAAAAATTGCCCAAAATCGTGTCACAATGGTGCCAAACATGATTGAAGCAAACTTGAAGCTGTTACAACAGGACACAAGGTGTGCCTTGCTTTTCTGAAGGCAAAAAAAAAAAAAAAAAAAAAAAAACACCGTGAAATACAAATATAAATACAATAATAGAAAAAATATCTTCACACAACCCCCCTCCCCCTCCAAGGAAAAAAACCCGCTTATTTTTGAAACTCGAAGTCGTTTCAACAGGAAACAGAATGATGCTGGAATAACAAATTCCTAAATATTACAATCGTAAAAAATATATATATAAAAGTAAATTGAATCAAAAAAAAATATTAAAAACCACTAAAAAAAAAACGGGGTGAAAAATCATTGACTTAACAGTGGCGATTGCGAGGCTCTATCGGTTGGTTAACAATGAAACTGATATTCCTCCTATGCAGTGTGATTTTGTTATGGACTCTTCGCTACTGACCATGTTTATATATATATAAACCTTTGGTGACAAGTGTCCAATGGACTGTTTATAACTAGTAATTACGTTTACCAGAAAAATGGTTCCCAATTTGGCGATTTATCGCTGACAAAAAATATAGTCGCCAAACAGTACACTGAAATAAGATTCGCTCCCATATTAATATAACTCTTCCCTCCACCCTTAAAATGCGAATCATATTTATTGCTAATTAGATGACGTTAAAACGATTGAAAAACAGGTTTCGAAAATTAGAAGAATCCATTGCATTTTTTTCTTAAAATTTTCTACTGTTGTATTTGTACTACTATTCTCGCCTACAGGCTGAATTCTATTGAAAATTCAACATACACCAGCTCCATCGCTTGTTATGAATAATTATTTGTTAGATATAAACACACTTGTTAGAAATAAGAGATTTTAAAATTTTAAAATCGCAACCCTGAATAAGAAACTTCGTATGTGTAGGAAAACACTTGTTATTAATGCAAAATGAATATGTATTGAATAAATAATGACACTAAGTGCAATTATATTGCTAGATAAATATTCATAAAGCTATAATTTATTTATAAATGTAAATACTTAAATAGAAAATATTGTAAAGGAAATTATTTGTGTAATGTAAATATGAGACGTTAAGAACAGTATTATATTTGATTACATTTTGAACAAATGTTTGCATATTGTGTTGCACAGCTAGTATAGATTTGTAAATTATGAAAGCTTTATTGTTTGTTTTTTATTTTAAGTTGAATGATTGCGCATTTATGGATATAAAATATAATCATTCTAATCAATTATAAAATATATATAATTTGTCAATGTTTGAATTCCTCTAATTAGTTAACATATGAAAAAGAAATTCTCACAGAAAATTTTACATGTTATTAGTATGAAAAAAGAAAGAAACACTAAAGTTAATAAAATAATTTGATTCAATGGATTTTATGTACTCGAAGAAATAGAAGCTTTTAACACTAAGCAAATTGAATTTAAAATTTCCTAATTATAATATTAAATTATTTACTTTCATGAGCGACGTAAGAATTAAAAGTGTTCAATATAGCATGGCGTAATTTTAGAATAAATTGTTTCTACTCTTCATTCCTCCAAAATATCTAAGCGAGTATAAAATTTTAAAAAAATTTCGAAGCTAGAATTTTTTTTAAGTAATTTGCATTTCAGTTGCATAAATAATGATAGTAAAATTTCGTGCCCTTCTGGATCAACCAGACTAAAACTTTTTCTTCTTCGAATGTAATCTGTGACATACATAGTTATTTGCTTATTTCGATTGAATGAAGAGAGTCATGTCATTCAAAGATCCGTTTCTACTCTTATGTAATGTCGGATACTTTCGATCAAAAGTCTTTAACATTTCCTTATGTTATAAGTAATTACGTAATATATAAATAATTTCTATTTTCATTTTAAGGAACTGCGATTGCTCTAATTGAGAAATATTACAGAAAGTCAGAATCAACTTATCGATTGGTTACTAATCTTTATATTTAATTAAGGTTTCTAATATATTATCCAAAAATTGGGCTAAATTTTACAAATGTTGTGTACAATTATGGGTTCGTTATCCTTACCTCGTGATTTTTATTAATTTGTTCTTAATATTCTACTTGACACGTTTATCGACGTGACTGCATTCAATAGCTTATACATTTCTGTGAATTATAATTAAATTTCTTTCCATTACTTCTTCTATTATAATGTAAAATACTTGTACGGTTTGAAATATGAGACAAATGGGAAACAGGTCTGATGTTAAATTTTTCTGTATGTCCAGGAAAGCTTAAGATTTTGTTTACGTACAAATCCTGATTATATACAAATATTTCCTTTTGTATTTAATCTTAGAATTGAAAGTTTCTGATATAGTTTGGTGCAATTTTAGAATTATAGTTTCTAATCTTCAAATACTTATTCAGTTTCTCAATCCCCACAAAATCTTTAAAGAGTTTGCATTCAAAATATTTCTTGATGTTGGAACCTCCTTTTAAGCATTTTTCGTTGCATAAATAATGATTGTGAGGTTTTATTCCCGTCTGGAAGAACTAGACTAAACCTTTTTGCGTCTACGAATGCACAGACTGATATCATGATTTGCATTTTCTAACTGTGATATATTTCACGTGATTCGAAGAACCATTTTATCCTGCATAATCTTCGATTCTAGGATCAAATGCCAATATTAAAACATTCTTTATGAAATGCTCAATTAACATGTAAATTATAATTTCATTTTCCCTTAAAACAAATGCATTTTTCTAGAATGAAATATTTCGGACATAAGAAACTATGCAATGCTTTTACTTCTATTAGAGAGCGAGACAGAGGAACAAAATAAAATGTATAATAATTTGCTGTAAAGTAACATGTGTGTTAGAAAATGTTGATTTTAAATTATTTTCTCTTTAAACACTTAATAGCGAAGTTAAAATTCATGTAGTTAAAGGTTGAGTATTTTTAAAATACATCGATTATCTGCTCTAATTATTTATAATGAATCTTCCAAATGTGTTGAAATAAGTTATGTTGGTCTGTATGGGTAATAACACTCGAAATGATTCATTTGTACTCTAATTCATAATTCATAAAAATATTCCATGCAGCTTTATTTTCTTTATTTGTGTAATTTATTAAAACAAACAGTAACATGTATATATATGTATATATAAAGCAATGAAATTATTACTAAAAAACATAAAAGTAAGAGAACAATTAAAATCCAAAATCAACAAAAAAAAAACATTTATAGAACTACGTAAAAAAGATGAATAAATATTGAATCAAATTCGAAAATAAATAAATAATTTGAATACCCAACAAAACATGCACATTCAGACTAGGGACTGAATTGTGGGGTTAAACTAGTTCTATGGTACCCCCCACCGCAAAGCATCTTGTTGGGTAAAAATGGATTAATTCAAAATTCAATTTCTAAATTAAAGAAAAGAAACAAGAAGCGAAGAAGTAAAAATGAAAGGCGAGATATCTTAATTACTAATTTTTTTCAAAAACAATTGTTTTTCAAACAAATAAAAAATATTCTTCACCTAAAAAAGTTCGAATTAACATGTATTAAAATATCCAATTAAAAATTATCCAATTAAAAAATTCAATTAAAAATTATCCAATTAAAAAATTCAATTAAAAATTATCCAATTAAATAATTAAAAGTTTTTTTCCCAAAACATTCAAACAGTATAATTAAACCTTTTTAATTAAAGATTGAAAACTTTAAAAACAACAACATACCCGAATCCATGTTTTTCATAAAAAATCAATTCAAATCTCACAATTGTAAAGGCAAAAAATCAACATTTTTTGACAAGTGTTCATGAACCACAGTGCAATTGGCTAATGGACTTTTTAAATGATGATGTCTAATATCATGCACTGTTACCAGATCAAACTTGAAAATCAATAATACTTAATTGAGTGTAAAGAGTTTCAAAATATAGAATATTTTTTAAAAAAATCCAACAATAAACACAATCATGACTAGAAATCATATCCATTGATGCACAAATCAGAATTTTATTTGTTAAAATTATTTGAAATCCAATTGAATAAAGAATGTGTCTGTAAATGTGTACCAATATAGAAATATTTTAATAGATCTTCACAACTAGACTACTAACTAGCTATCTTTGTAATCCTAATGTTGTGTGGTGGATTTCTTTTGAAACGAAAGTTTAAACCCCATGAAAGTCCTAAAAGGTAATAGCCCTTATGTAATAGATTATCTTTTTTAATATGTTACCAATCCAAAAGATATTAGAATCAGCTAATACTCCAAAATGTAAATATTAAAAATTCATATTAATCATTTTACGAAATAAAGATTCTAGTGAGAAAAAATTTATAGTATAAAAACTTTTAGATATCAAATACAATTTACATAATGACATATATATGTATGAATATATATATATATATATAAATCAGTTTTCAATTTTACTAAATACCAAAAAATTATAATTGCAAATACTATCACATCTTATAAAAAAACTAAGTATATCAATCACAAATGCAATAATATTAATATATAATAAAACTACATATTTAATACATATAACATACATAAAAATTATTATAATCAGTTTAACAAATTAAATAAAGTAAGATTTAAAATTAGAAATTAAAGAAAAATCTTTAATATATAAACCAGAATATATATAAAAGAAATCGTAATGAAAGGAAGCAAAATTTTGGATAATGAAAATGATGTAATTAATACTTTTCTATACTTGGAAAGAGAAGAATGTGAGTTTATAACGATATAATTGATCAAACAATCTCTCTTTAGTTAGTTACATTATAAAGGAAAATAGGGTAACAATCGAAAAACAGTAAATTCATAAAATCGACCATAGAAAAAAGAAGAAATTACCATAATAAAAATTTTAAGCAACTTGTAGTGGTGTATTACATGAGTTACAATTTCTATAGTGTATTTACATATTCTTAAACATTTTGTCAATAGCAACGCTCTTTTTTTTATTTGTAATTTGCTAATCAATTTAGTTTGCATAGATAATTAATCTCTTTCAGGATATGTTTTTGTTGTCATTATATTTTCAGTACTCATTTTGATAAAGTTTCATTGGTAATTTTTCTACGTTATTCTTTTTTTTTATATTTGTTTTTTTTTTAGTTCATATTTGGATTAAATAATTTTTTTACTTTCAGTTGGTTTTGCAGCATTTTTGATGCTTAAATTTGTGTAATTTGGCTGTTTGTAGATAGACTATAGCTGTTTATTATTTTTACTATGGTTACTTTCTTCTTTTTTTCTATGGGTGATTTTCTAAATTTGCTGATTTTTGGTTTGTGCTATATTTTTTTTATAAAGTAATTTACTGAAGTGTGTTGGTTTGATCAATAATAACATTATAAGCATAGATTATTCCATTATAAATTATGGAACAGAATTAATTGCATTTTTTCCATTACTTTAAACTTTTGCTTTTATTTCACTGTGCTTTCTCTAATAAATTCCTGAATATATATTTTTTTATTTTTAGTTTTTAAGTTTAAATTTTATTTTGTTTAATTATTTAGAATAATTTTTTATGGTTGCATAACTACTTTTTTCGCTTTGTAAGGATTTCTTTAAATATGTACGTTTTAATATTAATAGTAGTGAATTTGTGATATGCTTAATTTGTAATAGGATATGATATTTTGGGAATTATATTATTAGTCTTGTTATATATATATATATACAGAGTCCCTGGTAAAGTCCTTTCCACTCTCTTAACTCCTGAACAGTTGCAGTTATAGTCCTAAAAATGGTGTTTAGGTGTAGCAAAGTGGCTATGTGTTAATAGATGAAAAACTGCCATCATGTCCTGGTGGAACGAGATTGGAGGGAAAATAGAATTACAAAGTAGTAGAGCATGATCCATAGAAAGAGAAAAACAAATAGTTTTCACAAGAAATCTTTACTATCGATGTTCAAACATATCTTCATAAGCGGCAATGCACATCTGGACAATTGTTTGAAATTCACGTAGCACAGGTGTTAGCATAATGGGTGATACGTTAGCACAAACATCTGTAATGCATCACTGAAGGTCGCTTAATGTTGGCTAACCATACTCGATTATTTGTACCTCGAATATCTTCACCAGGTACTGCTTCACTTGTGACCATGGAACCATACATTCTGGAGTTGAAGCAACAGCAGACTCTCAAAAAAATCGGGTATTACGTCCCGAGAAGTTCTAAATGTCATAACCGTTAACATTCCTTAGTAAAATACCAATCCTGTCAGCTTGTTATCTCCAATTACACACCAAAAATTAATTTAAAACCGCATTTGATGTCGAAGATTGTCAGAACTTGTAGGACTTTCCAGCATCCGAAGTAAATGTTATGATTATTGTATATTTCATTCTGCCTAAGGCATACTTCATCCGTCCACACTATAACTGCATAGAATGTTGGCTGGACTTCTATCTGGTTCACGAAAAAGTAGCACCATGTACTTCACGGCATCCTCGTCCGGTAATACCTGATGATGTGTTAGTCGGAATGGATGAGCACTAATTTTTTTTTTATATTTCCCTAATGTAACTTTATGAGAAATCTAAATTTTCTCTTATCTCTCTTGTGTTGCTGTTAGGATATGTGAAGGTGTATGATAATAAATATCACGATTATATCTGCTATACTATTATAACCGGTCTGTATGATCGAGATCGGTTAGCCACTCAGCCTTTCTCCTCTAAATGTTTCACACCTTATTGGATGTCTTACTGTAAAAGAACCTTCGAGGAAACGTTGCCGATACAAAAGCGCTGCCTATCTTGCCTTGAACCCGCATTCACTGTAAAGCAGAACCATCTCATAATATTTAATTTTGGAAAATTGCTCCATGACCATGAATTTTATTATAGAACTCCGATGAGAGATATTCCTTTTATAACTGTCTCAGGTGAACAGGTGTGATATTTCATACGCATTTTCATAATGCACAACACCAAGAGAAAGTTCTGTTAAGTTGATGCGTTTTGCAAGATCAGAATATTATAAGAAGATAAACTTTTCTCCATTCGTTCCAGTTTCATGACGCAGCTGTTTCGGAAATCACGTACAAACACATGTGCTTTTTAAGCCTTCTATTTTTACCATTAAAGTCCACAATGTGTCTTTTTGTGCTAAATTAATGATGTTTTACAAATTTGTAATTCCTGTCAGTGGTCTCATCAAGTAGCGCTTTGGAATTTTACCATACATAGAAACAACTTTTATTATTATAGCTTCTTCCGTTAGGAAGTTAAAAGGAAGGAATTGACTTTACCGAGTACCTTGTATATATATATACCACTCACGGTCAAAAATCAACGAGACGAAGCATTGAAAGGAAATGGAATTTGGTGTTTATAATTGTGGTGTTATAACGTATTAATGATTACAAAATCAAAGTAGAAAGATCTTTTATTGCGGAGAAAAGCTAAATTAATATGAACACACTAGCACCCTTTTGAGCCACATATAGAACGGATAGAAGCCTCTCGGTATAGCATTGCAGCATATAAGCTACATATATTGTTATGAGGCAAATTAACCTACCCTTGTTGCAGCTAGACTTGTAGTTTCAGCACGCTGGTTGAGAGCTGAATTAATCGTTCCAATTGATCCCATATGTGCTCAATTAGTGACATATCCTGTGAGTAAGGTAACCAAGAAATGATTTCAACTTGTCTCAGATAATATCTGTAAGCTGTGCGTGATCTTTCTGAAAATTAAAGTTAAATGCCAAACCATGAGTGGCAATACGTATGGCTGCCAGAATGCTTGAATATACCGTTGAGCTGCTAAAGTATCCTGAATCACAACTACGGTTGGCAGATTATTATTTCCACACCATCACACCCGTAGGGGGTGTATGTTTCTTCACAGAATAAGCCGGATTTGACCTGAGGCCAATGGGCCGCTATACTCGAAAACCATCATCGTAGTTTCCAAAACAGAATCGGGATTCAACTCTGAAGAATATACGGTTTCAGTCCCTCTCCATACAAGTTTTCCGCTACCGATACCACTGCAAATGAAGGCAACGATGTCAAACACTTAGTTTGTAACTGCTGACGTAATATCAAACCTCCTTCATCTATTCATATGGAAATTGTCTGCTGTTAAATAATGCTTCTAAACGGAAGCAGTACTTGTGATTGGATAGTGGGTATAGTCACTGTTGAGGCTGTTCGGGTTTGTTGACAGATGATGCGTTCCTTTCTTCTGTTGGTCAATCTGAATCTTTCAGAGCCGATGAGTGAGCGCGTGTGTGTGCCTTCAAACACACACTGCACTCAAAACCTACTTGCTAAGAACGGCCAAGCTGGTGAGCAATGCGTTGATATGTTCAGTCCACTTCTCTATATCCTCTTTTGAAGTCCCTCATTTTTGTAAACAATCTTCAAATGTATTTAATGGGATCGTTAATGCTTAATAGATACTCAACGAGGGAAAACAAGCACTGCTACTGTGAAAACCAGTCTCATAGATCACTTTATATAGCAATGGCTATTTAAACATTCCACCCTCTAGTGACGTGAATATTTGCATAATTTTTTCGTTCACACTAATAATTTGCATAACTTCATGTGAGATACCTACATACTAAGTTTCGTAGTGATCCGGAAATTTCTACTTTAGTTCGTTATTTTATGACGGTGAGTATATATATAGCCAAATTCAGTGAATATTGTGGATGTTGTAATAATTCAAACTTTAATTTTATGAAGACCATTATAACTCCACAGGTGTGCACACGTACATTGTCTTGATGGAAGAGAATCAATTTTTTTTCAAATGAGGACGTTTTTTCTTGATTTCTTCGCACAACTGGTGAAATAATGAATCACTCTCCGCTTATTGTTTTCTCTTTTTCCAAATAATAGTTGTAGATGATTCCGCGTGCATCCCAAAACACCATGGTTATTGTCTTGACAGTCGATTTCACCGTCTTTGCTTTTTTCGGAGTCCGTTCGCTTTCAAAAACTAACTGTTTTGCCTCTGGGGTGTAGTATTTTTTCTATGTTTCTTCCACAGTTCTGTATTGTGTCAGAACTTGTAATGTGGATATCGTGTGGTGGACTACATGTTCAAATCGAAACCTTGACATGAAAGATTTAAAGAAACATAATTCTGGATCAATATGCACGTTTGTTTAGGAGTTCCATGCAAGTAGAATTTGTGTTTGTGGATGACAACACCCGTCCTCACCTCACAAACATTATAAACGAATGCCTTCAATCTGCAGGTATCACCAACATTATCACTTGACTTAAATCCGATAAAGCATGTGTGGTACATGCTTTACCGATGAATTGTAGCCTATCAACCACATCCTACATGCGTACGGAACATTGGAGAGCATTGCTTCATGGGTGGAGTAATCTTCCCTTTGATCCTCTCGATAACTCGATACTCCGCCTACTTTGGCGTTGTTGTGACTATATTTCATCGTCTGGGTGACGTAAAAGCTATTAACCTTCATACCAAGCATGTAATAGGAAATTTTTATAAGGAGATATTTTTTGTGAAATTGCTCTAGGGAGCAAAAATTGGAGTTTTCTGAAAGATATCCTACATACATACACCTTCTTTTTTGTTCTTCATTTTTTTAATAAATAGGCTTCATGAATAGGTCACGTTAGTTTTGTTTCTCAACATTTATTTGAAGGAGCTAGCATTATCCTTAACTTATGGACATGAGTGTATTTCTCATATTTTGATTCTTTGATCACTCAGGACTATATCGCGAACTTTGTCAATCATTTCGAGAGTGATCACTTTAAATGGACGACGTTCAATTGTAAACAATTGCAAGCGACTGAAGAAGATATATCATGAACTTCGCTCAACTAAGAGTTGATATCTTTCTTTTAATTATAAGCGTCTAGTCACCCTTCGAAACTCACTGTTTTCCATTTAACTAAACAAACGCACGTTTCTTGCTTCAGTCGACAGTAAAAAAGTAACCATGTGATGTAAGTAACTGAGATTTAGAAAGCTGTCTAGTTTTACTTATGTTTTTACTAAAAACAAACCATTTTTAATGCTATGAGTACCATCTCTCGGATTTTGTAAAAACGTTTTGGACGACCCTCATATATGTGAAATTACACCTTGTTCCTGTTCTTTCTCGTTTGACTTTTGCCTTAGTGTACATATTTGAAAGAAAGTTACATATTTTCGGCCCGTATGAATCATGCGTCAAATCTGGTTAAAACCAAATAATGGACAAAATATCTTTCTATCCCATGACATGTATCAAGCATTATTTGAAACGCAAATCATCTAAAAATATCAAATTTACTTTTATATATATTTCTGTGCATATTAGTGTCATGGGTTGATTAGAACCTGTAGGGTAAAAATCTTTTTCCTTTGAAAAAAGTTTATGAAGAGAAAAAAAAAACAATTTTACTAGACTGAAAAAGTTTGATATTTATCAATTTGAGCAATACAATAAAGTATAATATTTAACACCTGGATGAGTTGTCAAGGAATGAATTAAAAAAAATTAGTTGATTAGACTTGTTAAGGGTAGAAAGTTGATAAAGGATTTTAATACATGATTGAAAAATGGGGCCATACCATTCAAATTTTGAGACGAGTTAATTTCGTTAATTTTGTTTCGTGATTTCCAAGGAATTTCTTTTTAACTTTCTTCATAGAATGTTTATGGGCATAACTGCACTTAAATGTTTCTGTGAATCAGCATTAAAATTTTAAATTTTTTCTTAATATTTTGTGAAATATTTATATGTCACCATTTCTGAATCTTTCAGTAATTGTGACTCTATTTCCAATCAATTTTCATCATGCATCCCCCTCTTTTCCAAAACATACATGCAACAGTAGTGTAAAAAAAAATAAGGAATGTATGCAGATGTAGATGAATGTGTTACAACTTACAAGCTTAAAGGAGAACATGTTAAGGAGGATTTTTTGGTAATCACTGAAAATAATTTAGTCACGTTGGTAAAGAATTTAAGAAAGTATTTTTTTACAGAAGATAACTTCGTAGTAAGTTACTAGTAGGTTAGGGACAAATTTCAAAATTTTCCCGAATTTCTCTCACCTAAAGAAATTTTTAAAAAATGTATGAAAAATGGCAAACTCTAAAGATAATTTAGAAATAAATCGTTTTTTAAATTGTGTGCAGGAGTGAAGGATAGTTTTCGGCACTGAAACAAGAGCATTTCGTGTATCATTACCATTTTCAACATCCTGCCTTCACGAAATCGTATTTAACGCAGAGGCTGCGTTAAAAACAAAATATTTATCTTAGCTACATATAAAAAATGAACTCAGAATGTGTCTATTTCGAATATTAAACATTCATACTAAAAACTTTGTTCTACAATTCAGGTCTAAGAGAGTTACTTATAATAAATAAACTTATTTTTAATTTAGTAATATGTAAATTTTAAGTACATTGTGCAATATACACAATCCCATTTATAAGTATGTTATATTTATGTAAATGCGTACTTTGTTTTGCATTATGTCTTAATGTAATTTGTTTTTCTTTTCTTTTAGTGAGTTTTTCAGTTTTTTAAATAATATTTTCCTTTCGATTTGCTTTCAATCCCCATTATATGGCCACGGTAGCCTAGTGGTCATGATTGCGGCCGGAGGTTTTGTCGAGTCGTTGGTTCTAACCTTGTTGCCACTAAAGACCCGTTGTGTAGCCGGGGCTGATGCACTTTAAATCTATTGAGGCCCAAAGTTCTTCCGTTGGTATGGTGTGGAAGTAAGCAGAAGAGGTCCCAGCTCAAGTGTCGTCCTCGTCACTTGACCGAGGTTCAAAATTTCGCGGTTCGTTGTCAATAGCGCTGGTGTTGCTTTTATAGCGTGACGTTAATATAACCAACCAATCGATCCCCATCATATTTTATCATGCTCCTTAGAGAGTGCATCCCATAAATTGAGAATCGCTATTATGTAATGAATATGAAGGAAATTAAATATGAAGGAAAGGTCAAACATGTATCCGATGTCGAAGTTTTCCTTTGCACGTCCAGAAACACTTAAGATTTCTGTTTGCATAAAGTGATATAATACATCAATGAATTGATTAAATTACTAAACAATTCTAGTTTGCGATGCATATAAAGTTTTAAATAAAAAGTTATTTGTCCAACGGAATAATTAATAATTAATTTTTAATTTAGAATTATGATAACTTTTTTTTCTTTCAACTCATTTAAAAATTATTTTGTGAAAAACATGAGAAAAAATCAGCTTAGAAGAATTAAGTAAATAATTTTAGATGTACCGTTAAACAGTGATTTTGAAAATTATGAAGAATAATTGACCCAAGGAATTAAAACTCACGAGCAATAAATCGCTTGAGGATACATTAAACAAACAAGTATGAGCAACTAGATTATTAAAAAACTCCCTTCGAATCAAACAAAAATCCGAATAACTTTGTTTAAATATTTATCCGGATTTTAAAGTAAATACATCTTGAAATATCAATAGCATTTATTTGTTATGAATTAAGAATAACATTTCTGATTTTAGAAAAGAAACACTCATAAATTTAAAAAAATAAATAACATTTTCGGTTTTATTCTCTTTTAAATCTGCTTTACTTTTATTACTAGAATGCATTGTTTAAATACAAATAGAATCGACCAAAAATATTTGGGTATTTTATTAAATATCAAATGTAAATTAATCTTGTCTAATTTGTAATCATTATTTATTCCAATTATAAAAAAGAATATAATTTGTAAATTCAATTTTTAAACGTGGCATTCTTTTCGTAACTTACTATTTTATTTTATTTGTATTTCTGTTCAAGGGGACTTAATAAGGGAATTTTTAATTACCTGATCTGGACATTGGAATATTTCAAGATAAGAATGGGAATCTCAGTGGAGCGATGAGTAGCATTTTATTTCAATCTCAGCGGTGATATATATAAAAAAAATAACTTCTATACAGTATCACATTATTCAATCTGTAGAATAACAAATTAAAATGAATATAGTTTTCGAAAACAATCCTTTAGATGACATTCCGAGATGAATTCTTTTTGGTTGAAATTAAACAATTTGAATTCAAATATCTGCAAACTTTCACATTAAAAATACTCCCACAAACATCAATTTACTTTTCCTCTTTCAAGATAAACATTTTGTGATATTAATAATTGCAATAATCATTCGATATTCTCTATAGTAATTTTTCTATTTCTGTTTCAAGTATTATAGTGGTAACATTTGATTAGGAGGTCGATTACTCGATTAGAAGACCTAGTAAAACGATTAGGTCAACAATAAGCAATTTTGCAAACATTGCATTCTTATTGAAAATAATAATTAATTGAATAATTATAAAAATTCAGTTCGATGTTTACTATGTTTTCATGTACTTCATAAAATATTTTTCATAAAATTTCTGCTTATTATTTTGGTTTTCCATATAGTAATGCCAGTATAAATATACTTAAAGTTGCTCAATACATTTGCCTATCGTTATATACTTAAAACTTCAAGAAATTAGTAAACAAATGTATTCAATAAGCCAGTATATATTTTACATAAACAGACTTAAAATTAGTATTACAATAAGCAGTTGCAAGTTAATTTTTAGTACAACAGAAAACTTTTAAAAAAATATTGCATAGTTTCTACATATTTTTAAATATATTTCGCAGAAATGTATTACACGTTGTTGCTACAAATTTCTTTCTACATATTTTAAATTATAAACTGAAATTAAATTAACGTTATTTCCAAAACTTGATATTTTTCTCTCGAATATAACTGAAACATTTACTATCTATATCCTCTTAAAGTTTTGAAGAATTTATTGAAAATCAAATAGAATGATTATTTTATTTTAAACAATGATAAAGTAATGACAAAGGCGAATGTTTTGTTTTAATAAAAGTAAGAAATTTAAGTGTAAATGAGCAAAATTAAATACGAGGAATCTTTTTCAGTAATTTTTTTAAAATAACATAAATATAATTTAATATATCATAAGGATAATTTATTGCTAGAGGTAAGACAATATTTTAATTGCTAAATTTTAGAAGAGTGCATTTTGTGCAATTGATTGGGTTTTCTTATTAACGTCGCACTGAGTATTAAAACGAGGGCTATTGGATTTAGACATTGAAATTTTGAATATCAGTCAAGTAGCGACGAGGACGACACTTAGAATGACACTTCCTTCTCCAAATTTTCCCACCACTCAAGAAAATAATTTTACGTTCATTAACCTCTACAAGACGGGTCTTTAGAGGGATAAAGATTCTAACAAATTATGAAAACTAGGGTATCATGGACAGTAAATTTATTTGGAGCGTATTTTCTAAGATATTTTGAGAAATGAGTGAACACACTTTACAACAAATGTTACTGAAGTGGAATGAATTTGTATAACTTCATTTTACGCATAGTCATGAATCAAGCCATCTTTCAATTAAACTATAAAACACTGCATACAGCGGAAACGTTGGGTGTTTCAAACAGAAATTCTTGCAATTTACTTCTTTATTAACTAAAGATTTTGAAAACATTTCCATATTTCTAGTTACAAAGATGGCTAATTGAAAAGTAAGTGAAATATCATGAGTGACTTTTAAAATATCAGAAGCAATCCAGTTGTCCATTGGTACTTGTGCTTTATTTTAGTTACAATTATTGTACATCTGGTATATAATTACTATGATTTATTTCAGGTTTAATTGACTACATATTAAGTATTTTTTTCATAAAACTAAAAATGCATTTCCGTGTTAATTGAATAATGTATTCCCGGTTTTCGGCACCCTATTGAAAACTATCGTATTAAGTAAAGATATCTAAGTAAAAGTAAAATATTAGACTGAACTATTTATAATCACGAATAAAGTACGAACGTAAAAAACAAGCAATCTTCTTCGGACAAATTCTTTTTATTCCATTCACTAAACATGACAGACATCTACATTTTTATACACAGTTGCCACTCAAGATTAACGTAAAGATTTAGGAAGTACATTGAGCGAATCCGAAAGATTATACATTTAACGAATCTTTAATATTATATGTTGAACGAATCCTAACATCCTTAATAAGATAATATGTATGAACCTAATTTTTTTCTTTTATCGATAGATTACGATAAATCATATTGCAGTCAAAAATACTCGAGAATTACATTTAATTACCTGAATGATTATTTCTCGGTAGAATTTAAAAATATTACACATTCATATACATAAAAAACACGTTCATTGAATTTAATTTTAATTGCGTATTGAAAATTACATTACTTTGTATACTTGTATACCGTTAATTGCACAAAATGATGAAATAATTTATAGAAAGCTGTGGAGATGAAATTTTAGCAAGAAATATGGCATACTATGAAAAAAAATCAGATTTTAGATTCGTAAGGGTTAAAATATTCAGAATCTCGAGACCTAATGTCGCACACAGTTCCCATTACCTACTAACAGATGTTGAATGATAGAACTTATAACTTTTCCTCAAGATTTTAGTATATACAGGATAATTCGTTCACTTACTTCTAGAGATACGCTTTCATTGTTTGAAAAACGATGTTCAATTACTTTTACCATTTTTAATATTGTCGAAAAAGTATTGTTTACAATATTTAGGGATATGTATATCAACATGATTACATGCTATAAAAAATTAAAATATGAATATCGAATTATTTTACTACAAATAGTAGTTGACTGAAATTTGTCAAAATTAACGAAATTTTTATTTATAATGTTCTCTTTCCTGAAAGGTTAATTTATCGTATGATTATTTTTGACAAGAGTTTTGGATGTCTTACTGTTTCTGAAATTGATTTCCGAATCTTAATACATCCAATTTTCAAATCAAATTTCATATTTAACTAAATATCGGTGATAAATACTAATAATAGCGTTAAATGTTAGATTTTTCTAGAAAGAAATATTCCTAGTACGAATAGAAACCTTTGTGATTCATAGCATAATGGTTTTCCATGTGCTTTGTACTATGATCAATTATCAGAAAATATCACAAGTGCATTATAATGTAGCATAAATACAGAATATTACTGATATATAATAATAGTAATAGATCAATTGCTATAATTACTTTATTCGGATTCTATTCTTTTTTAAAATTAATAAAAGTTTTGAGACATTTCGTCGTTGTTTTAATCCTGTATTAAAGATAGTTTCCGAAATTATGCAACTGGCTAAGGGTCTTAAAAAAACAAATTAATTTGCCCAAGAAAAGAATATTCTGATTTTCTTAGTAACAGAAAACTTATCATTTGTTTTTTCCCTTCCATCTTCCTCTTGAAAGTAAAAAAAGAACATTTCTTTCGAATCAAACTTTTTAATTTTTTATGTAGTGCAAGCCTTTTTTTATATTCAACAGTTCAACAGTAAAAAACAAGAATATTCGGATTAATTTTCATCTTCCTTATATTACTCACAGATAAACTTTTTAAAAAATGAATGATAATACGATTTCTTCAACAAGATTATGCGAATATTTTTAATTAAAATACTCATTTCATAATCATGGTTGAAATTGTAGAGTCACTGTTACGAAATTCCTTCTTCCAGCCGAGTGATATATTTCTTAATATTCCCTGAAATTCATATTCTTACACATTTTGTAATCTTCAGACATTTAATTATTTTTTCTTTGCAATATTCGTTTCGAAATGGAAAATAATGAGAAGTAAAATGATACATAAAACAATATCAATTCTTTAGTGAATCATAGAATTGCGCAAGAATTATTTAAGACCAATGTCTACAGAAATTTGATAATGCGAAATGATTTTGTTGAATATTTTTAGAATTACAAATATGTAAATAATATAAGTGAATACTTTACATTGGCTGATTTTACAAGTGAAAAAGTATGTCATACATGAAGCATTAGAAAACAAGATTTTTTTTTAATCCAGCTCACTTGAGTATAAAAATTATACTTTCAAAACAATTTGTAGGCTCTTGATTCTGTTCGTATCTTTCTTAAATACTGAAATTGTTTTTCTCAAAATATCATGCTATTATAATTCCTGCATGTTTAAATTTATCCCCTCCAATTAAAGGGATTTTTCTGCATTCATGTAATCTAAATATGAACTACATTCCATGCTGGCGTAAAGCCAATATGAGTAGTGTAAGACGTTCACCATTTTGCAAGAATAGTTTAATACATTATTTTTGTACTTATTTGTTACTCAATTTTGTGGAAATCATATTTTTATGAATAATGACTTTAAAGCTATTTTCCTAGGATATTAAATACATTTTGCATAATGGACTTAAGCAATGCAATTTAGAAATATACAATAAATTGTGTCAGATGCATAACACATAAATATTTAATATTCATATTTTATGCAGCCCTTTCAATAAAATATCTCATCCTAAATTAGGACACCTGGAAATCTTTTACACATCCGATAAAATTAAATGAAAAAGAAATTAAAACACTTATGTTTAACAGGAGAAAAATATGTTTTCATTCAACAAAATTAATAAATTAACTAAACAAAATCCTCAATCCCTTAAGAATATGCAAAATTAAAGGATTTGTAAAGAGTTTTATTTCTCTCTTAATGTATTGCTTTTTTTAAAAAAAAATGCATTTAGAGAGTTTATTTTTTAAATAAACAAAACATGTTCTCTTTTGTATGGGATGTTCGAGAATCGGAATTTCATGAATTTTTTTCAAATTATACTAAAAAAGATTCCATATCTGTCCTATTAAAAGCTTTTTATTCGGCCAGTTTCTTGACCAAATAATGAGGGTATATGAAAATGAAATCTAAACTCTTTCAATTAGAATTTCTTAAATGGAAATACATTTGAATTTTTGGCACTAGATAATGACCTAAATGGAATTATATCAGCCTAACTTTTCAAAAATTCTTTAAAATTGAAAACAATATTTATTTGGCTAGATTAAGTAATTTTATTTTCAAGCAAGTATCATGTATTTTTTTTTGCACAAACAGTATATACGTATTAATACTTTAGTAAGAAATGGAATATTATTATTCTCTATCTTTTGAGAGAATAGCGCATTTAACAAAATATAGGATTTTCTTAAGCGCTAGATATGTTATGATAACTGAGACAAGGAAAAATGAGAATTATGAGAATTTTAAATAATTATCACTTTGTAATATTAAAAACATTGCCAGAGACATATTTTAGCTTTGGGGTATCTGTATTTTATGTATCTGTTTTGAAGGATTGAATGTTCCAAATATTAATAATAAATAATGGTATTTAAGTCAGCAGTTAATAATCAATAACGGTATTTACATTTGTACAAGACATGCACTTAACTTTAAGCACATTTTGTGATAATATTACTGCATTTATAACTTGAATAATATGTGGAGTACTTATAATTATAACATTTCACATAGTGGACATAAATATAATCTCAAAATTTTTATTTAATAATATTTAAAAATTTACAAACTATATGATACAAATATCCGAAATGTTTATACAAATATTGCAAAATATTTGTATAAACATTTGGCGAATGTTTATTTAAAAAAAATTACATTCACTGTATAAGAAATAACCTCATTTCATAAGGTGGAAAGTATTAGCATTCTCAGGACAGAGTAGATTTTCAGGATCTATAATGTATCAGAATCCACAAAAAAAATACACATTTTGAGACAAGAGCATTTTCCGCGTGGCCCGTTTAGCTTACAACTTTAAAATAAAACTTTATTATCTATATTGTTTATAAAATGAACACATAAATAATACACCTTAGGATTCAGGAAAGCTCTTTGTATTTTGTAACAGAAAAATAATAGAAAGCCAATTGCAGAAAAGATGAGTATATTACTTTTTGTCAATGACGGGAACATTGTTTTTTGCCACTGAATGAATATAACTTTAAGTTTATATAATTATTTTTATTTAACTTATAAGGTTTACATTTTAACTACTGCACATACACAATCATAAAGTTTTGATGAGAAAAAAACATCGAATTCCTTTTCAATGCTAAGTATTTCTTCTAGGAACAATATAAAAATTGAATAAAAATATAGTAATATAATATATATTAATTATATCTTTCTAAAACTTATCACGAGCAATAGTAATGAAAGATGAAATTTGCGCTGGAGTGATGTGAATAAACTAATTTTAGCACAATATTTTTATGCTTTAAATTGAACTCTGCAAATGAAAAGAAAAATTGTCCTTTACATTAAAAAAACTCAATATTGAATACTTTAAATATGTATACGAAGTCATAAATGCAACACTAGAATAATTATTTAGAATTCTTTTTTTCTACTTAATAAATTAAAAAATTCTCATCATCAAATTTATTTTATTCAATATCGATTAAAAAAAATTGGGAAATCCAATAAATATATCGATATTGGATTCCGATACTTTATTTACATACCACATATGAGAAAGCTGTAAGGACAGCTGATTTAAACCTGCTACAAAACCCAAAATTCCATGTGATTTGTAAAGGTATCCAACGAGACTTGAACGTCAAATTCTTTGCCTACCAACCTGTTATTTTACAGGCAACTATAGGTCTGTACTTATAAATTAAAATTTAATACACTTAATTTATTCTAAACTACTCTGGATCATACTGTTAGTTTTCTGTGATGTAAAAGTAACTCCAATGGCAGGTTATCAAAACTCAGGTCATACAATTAAAGAATAATATTTCGCAAACCTTCTGGAAAAACTACAGCAAATTATTCGCAAAACCGGAAAGTCTTAGTGTGAAAGAAAGTCCTCTTCCGTCAATACAATGAGTGCACCAATCGTTTCCATGATAAAAGTGCATGAACTGAGGTACGAATTGTTGCTACATCCTTCGTATTCGAGGGATATGGCTCCCTCCGACTTCCATCTATTTCCTAAGCTCAAACTTTTCCTTTGTGGAAATGTGGTTTTCTTCAAATGAAGAACAGATAGCTTAAACAAACGGTAACTTACAAATCTGAACGAATCTATTTTTCGAAGTAGAATAAAGGCATTTCAACATCGATGGACGAAATACATAAGTATACAAGGAGACCACACTGTTTTGTATGTTATTCAATGAAATTTTTAAAAACCCTTCGTATCATTAAACATCATTTAAAATAAAATGAAAACACTGCAAAATATTTTTCCAATTTAACTTACGAGATTGCAGTGAAACTTGCAATAATTTATGCAGTTTAAATAATTTAAAAATTGCAATATTGCTATTGACCTTAATCAATTTTTAAAACCATTGACATACACCGTGTAAATGATCAAATGTCATTTTCCCCTAAGAATATGAGAACAAGTGAGTTGAATAATTTATATTAACCAACAAACTATTTTTCCAACCAGATGTTAATCAATGTTTCTAACTCTCTGATAAAAAGCATTTAGAGATAATTGCGTATCATTTGAATCTGTTATTATATAATTTTATTTCAAAGTAAGGAAAATCTCTGTTATAGCCACTATTTTTTGTTTAAATTTTCATTAAAGTACTCTACAAAAATTTTGTACAGAAAAATTGCACTTTAGTTTTCTCCCCCTAAAGGAACCTTAAATATGATGCAGTTCACGATTTTCTTAAGGACTTTGTAATGTGCATTTACAGCAGGAAATATTTATTTTTATTAAAATTAAAGAAGATTCCAAATATGAAAAATTTATTTCATTATAAAATTATAAATTTTATCGCAGAACAAGTGATCAAAACCACGAGAATTTTACCAGCCATTACCTTTTAAAGTTATTCTATTTTTGGAATTTTTTTTATATAAACAATGGAGCTCCAAATATGTTTTTAAGAATATGAGGTAAAACGTTTTTTACAAATATTCATAATTTTATTTTTATAAATTTTAGAAATACATGTTTCTTTTATGGAAAATATATTCTCCTCCTATAAAGTTTCCCTATGAGAAAAAATGGCTTAAAGAAGGAAAAAAAACCCATCACTGTAATTGCAGTAAACAAGAACAAAATACCAAAGTATTCTACACTATATTTTTAATGAATCAGATTTTTAAAGGAAGATTTATTGCTCAATGTTTGTCCAGTTTTTAATTTTGAACATTCTGTTTAATGTTTTTAGCAGAGAAGATTTTATCATAATTGAACTGCTTGGAAGAAAAAGGTTTTTAATATTCAGAAAAGTTTTTCAATAATTATATTACTTCAAAAGGAAGGAAAGAAAATGATGAAAGAGCTTTTTTTAATAATTAAATTGCTGGAAATATTTTTTATTTCTGAAAGTTCTAAAATTCTTACAGCAATGTTCCCTGTGAGAAAAGTTTGTTATTCTACATAAAGCGCAATATGCAAAACCTCTTTAGATTGCGTGACCTGTTTTGTATATGTCATTTAATTAATGATATACTATAGGAACACAATGACTATTCACGAGAGATCTCATAATTTAGAGCCAAATTTAAGTTAAGATGACGTCACATGAATCTGGTTCTAATTAATACAACGAGAAGGATTTGTGTTTCAGTTCCATCTAACTTGTAAAAACCGCGATCCGTCCACACGATAAATTTTTAAGGGAATTTAGGCGTTTTAGAAAATAAAAAAAGAGAGATTATTTTATGCTAAGTTTAAATTATACTTACTTTTTAAAATTTAAAGCAAAGGAAGTCGAATTTTAATACTGAAATATCTGTATGCACATGTATTCGCTTATGTAAAGAAAATCTCCTTTACACATACAAAAATAATTTCGTATAAGCTATTATTGTTCAAAAGTTGCATTTACATTAGTAAATCGCTTAATTTTCTGAAGGTATTTCTTACATAAAATCCACTGCGTTTATAAATTTTAGACCTTACCGAGATTTTATAAATATAACTCTAATATTCTGCACACAGAACGTAACTGTAATATTCTGACAAAAGTTATTTTAATATAAAAATAAACATAACCAAGATGATGGTTCAAAAAGAACTTATTCTTGAAGACAGATGGCATCATTAAGGTGAATTACTGTAACCATTGGGTGATGCCATCTGTTAAACGGAGTCGAAAAAATGTGACATTAATTCATAAGTTTGTTTTGATTTGGAAATCATTTGCTGCCAAATCTAAATTTGGTAGCTGTTATATCGAGTTGTCGCTGTCGATGACAAATAGATTCATTATTATACACCCGAATTCAAGCAAAAAAATCCAAATGTTGAGTTGGTCCCAGTCAACCCTTTCCAAAAAAGGTCCATGAGGTCTCATTGAGTAAAAACGTTAGGTCGACGGATGTTTTAGATGCGAAAGGATTCATGATCACGAATACGAGCAACTGAGACTTTTACAGCTGCATAATGAGTCATCGTTCATCCGAAAAACAAAATATGTAAATGCGCTAAATATGTAGTTTATAAATACAAGTGTGATGTTTAATTAAACTGAGATGCAGTGCAGTCTAATAATTCCTATCATGATGAGAGAACTATATTTTGTTTTTGCATTTCATTAAGTATTGTTCATATTCCATTACATATTCCGCGAATTTTAAGTTCAAACAAATTTAATAAGATACTAGGCAATGGACTGTACTTCTCAAATGACCATACATTTTGTTTTTCATGCAGCTTATCTCCATTATCTTATTTACTATGAAAGTAATTGATATTTTAATGACGTAACATTCGTAGTGGCCTTAGTATAACCAGCACATTATTTTGTTTTTAAATTTGCGCTGATATTCTTGATATCGTAAAAAAGATAGTAGATAATGTTTAATAGTCTTTTTCATGATTTAGACTATTACGTGGCTCTCTTCCACAAGTCACAATTATCAAACGTAAAGAGTTAAAAGCGCCTAATAACTGGCCCGGTGGGGAATTCATTTCTGGTTATTTTTTCTCAGGCGTAGCAACAATCAAGCTTCGAACAAAACCTTTTTCCGTCCTCGAGCTTCGAATTCCACTTAAGCAAGATCAACTGAACTCCTACAAAGCGGAGAAAACTACATAACGTCAAATTATTAATTAAAATACAGTAATCTTTGTATACGAAAACTTTGAAATTGAAAATGAAGAGAAATGGATCAGTATTTTAAGAAACAAAATTAGAAATACGGTAGTTTTTGATATCAATAAGAAATCCTTTTTCTCAACAACAACAACAAATCCTAATCTCTTAGCCAAAATAATCAAATAACTAATAATAAAAAAAAAAACTAAAAACGATGAAAAATAAGCATAGGTATGAAAAATAAGCATAGGTATGAAAAAAGGTAATTTAATTAGTAGACTTTTTATCTTTTACGTTGAAAATTGTAGAAGTTTTCTTGTTTATCAATAATAACTATGGTTTTCCATTTTTTATTAATATTAAACGAAAAAATAAAAAAATTAAAAAAAAATCGCTTTAATTAAACTTTAATATCACTTATCCCGAATTCTATGTTAAAATATTTAAAAAACGCAAGTATGGGGGTTTAGTTTTCAAATAAATGTTACTTATTATTGTTAATATTAGGGATTCTAATTAGAAAAAAAAAAACTTTGGAAACAATGAGTAATTATTTTATTATTATTATTTAAATGCTTTTTATGTGGTAAATACTTGAACATATTTATATGACAAATTTTGGAAAAGAATATAAGAAGCATGTACATAATTTTAAGTCCTTTGTGGTGTATCAAATAATTGTTTCAGAAAGTTAATTTTAAGCTGGCTTATTTAAAAATAACTTTTTATTTTGGATAGCATTTTCAGATGAACAACCTGACTGAATTAATTGTGTTTCTGTCGATAAATAATTTTGAAAACTTCTTGAGGAGTTTTTTAGAAATAATTTACTGATATTTTTATTCTATAACTTTTAATTCCAAAGAGTTGCTCTCTTAAAAGTCATTCTGATATTTTTAACTCGTTTTTTTCATAGTGATCTAGTAATTTTGGGATTGTTAATAATTATTTTTCGCCACATGTGCTAATATTTTATAAGAGATAAATTATCGAGAAATTTCAACTATTGTTAAAGAATTAAGGCATCAGCTTTATTTTTAATATCATGGATAAATGAAGATGAGTTGAATACCCTGAAGGATAATTAATCAGAAAAAAATTTTAAATTGAAAGGAAAAAGACAAGGGATTTAAGGGACATCGGAAAAATAATGTATTTCAAACTTTTTGTTTCCTTTTAAAACTGACTTTAACGTATTGGTAGAAATTTTTGACATAGTGATGTGTTGTGTCAGTTATGAAATTAATTTTTTAAATAGCATTTTCTTTGTTAGTTCCATATGTAAAAAATAACCATGCAGTTATTTTTTTCTTCTTTAGGATTTGACAAAAGGTTAAAACTTTCGAAATAGAAATTTTAAATCGTATCTTATTGAAACATTACTTAGCATTTCAAAATCTTCCAAAATCTTAAAAATTGAATAATACTAGCAATCAGAGCTCAGATTCTAATCAAATGTCATCTCTTAATTGATGTATATTTGACATGCTTGATTTATATATTCTTAAGTTGATTTCATGGTTCATAGATGGAAGAAATACGCATTTAATAGTTATCTATCTTTTTAATGTCTAAACCAGTTCTTTAACCAACTTTATTGTTTAAACCAACTTTAAAGACATTTTTGATTTCTCATTGAGCATTTTTTCATTGGAGAATTCCATATTATGTTCTTGAATATATTGAGTTTGTTGCAACTTTTTCTCATTTGATTTTAAATATACAAGTATATTGCATTTCGTTTCCAATTTATCAAGTTTTTCATTTATTTAAATGATATAAAATTAAAATAAATCAAAGAAAACGCTTAATTTAACAAGTCGATGTGGATCAAATAGAGATAAAAACTATTTGGTACCAAAGCACTAGGACTTTTTCCTAATTTTTTTTTTCAGAAACGTTCTTTTGGTAAAATATAATAGACGTTTAATACAAAATATCTTGTTGTTCATGTTATTATCGTATATTTAATGTAATCAACGACGTGAATACCATAAAACCGGTTGAATATCATTTGCAAGTTATTCAATGGCAGTGGGAATTTTCGTTTTTAAAGGAAATTGGTATGTGTTATTCATTGTGATAATGTTACCCACTGTAACAGATAGACGCCGTAAGTGTTGAATATTACAAACCAAAGCAAGCAGTAAAATGTTCTTACCAGTCTTATGAGCAACTTTTCTCTTTTTCTTTTCCTGTAATCCTTCGTATCATACACATGTATGAATTCCTTTCGTCCACTAAAAATTCTTCATTCAAATGTATGAATGTGGTACAGAAAGTACCCTTGATAGAAATGAGCAATGAGTTATTCCCTGTTGTATTATTCAGTGATCGCTTTAAATTTTTCTAAGAATCTCATGAGTAGGATTGCCTTCGCACCTCGAAATTCGTCACCATAACTTTTCCGGACGACGATAGAATCTCCGTCTTTCTCGGAGCAGATTCACAGGAAGGAACCCATAGTTTTGATTGCAGCTTGGTTTCTGGTGTATAATACTGAATTCAGATTCCATCGAGGAGGACAATTCGATGTGGCATCAATTAAAACTAACATATAAATCAGTGTTAAATTTGCTTTACCACCGCTTAACAAATGGAAAAAAACAATGGTAACACCAACTTGCCTTGGAAACCTTAAGAAAAAATAATCCTTGAAATAGTAAAAAAAAATAATCCTTGAAATAGTAAAAAAAATAATCCTTGAAATAGTAAAAAAAATAATCCTT
>BMAW01013877.1:42873-78726 GCA_019974015.1 Nephila pilipes
AAATAGTAAAAAAAATAATCCTTGAAATAGTAAAAAAAATAATCCTTAGAAAGAAGTTTTCAATTCACTGTAAACTGACTTTCACTTTTTCAGAATATTTCAATAAGCGATTAAAATAACATTAATTAAATAGGAGTTCAGTTTAGAAACAGTTTACTATGAACGAGAGTTTACTGTAACAAAGGTTCACTCTAGCGAGTATCAACTGCAATTAAACGAGTGATGTTTTTCATTTTAAATTTTATTTTGCATTAAAAGATATTTTTTTCAAACTATATATTTGAATACCTTATAGATCGTCTACTCCCATTAGTCAATTTTGAAATTTGTTTTTGATGAGCTCTTATACATTCTGAAATATTATCTTTCAGCAGGTTTTCTAAAAGGATAAAAAAAAAATGCGAAAGAGTGAAAATAAATACACTACTGTAAAAATTGTGATCGAGATAGTCTTTTTTTATTTAAACCAGTTCAAGTGATTCTTGTAAAATATTTGTACTTGTCACAGCTTTATCGAGTAAAATTTTGGGTGATGATATTGTTGTTCAAATATTTTGTCAAAGACGTTTGTATAATCTTTTACTACTGGTTAATGAACTTTGGTAAACACGAATCTTATTTCAATTGCGTTAGTAATAGAATCTCAGAATATTTTTCTCCTTTTTAAATTATTTTTAGAAATACGCTGTTTGAGTTGACAATTGCATCGAATAAGAAATAGTTTTAAAAGAAAAAAAAAATCCAACTATTCGAAATCTTTCAAACCTCTATTCATTCAGGCAAAGTTTTAACTATATATTACTTCTTTATTAACCTTGTTACATTATAAATTAAGGTATAATTTAATGAAAACCGAATTAAGAAGTAAATTTGTATTTATTATTGAATTTAACTCCACTTGAAGTGAAATCGATTAAATCTTTTCATGTATTTCAGATTCAAAATTCATAAAAATGAATGTAATAATATCTATAATACATTTGAATTTTTATTCTGAAGTTTTTTTTTAATTATTCCGAAGAAATTGTTGTAGAAACGTATTTTACTGTCTTTTTACACTTATTTTACTTTAAAGTTTCTACGGAGTATTGCGATAAAAAATGTTTGAAGGAATAAAGTATACATCCAAAGAACCATTAAATATTTACTCAGGGTAGCTTAAGTGAACAACATCCAGAATTTTCTAAGTCAATGTTAGTATTCCATAAAATCAAATTTTTAAGGTCTTCTCAAAAACTCTTGCAGCTGGAAAATTCTCTGTAAATAGATTTTTAAGATCCTAAACTTACATTTTCGTTCATATGAATTCCATATTCTGGTCACAGTTGCTCTTTAAGAAATTTTATAAATGTGGTGAGAATTAACACTCTATTTTATCAAGGTTTCGTTTTGACTTTTGTAGTCCAATTTGGGGAAGAAAAACTTGTCCTGAAGAAGTAGCTTTTAAAAATTTGTTTGCCTTATTCGAATTTAGAATTCTTTACCTAGAAATTTTTGTTGCTAGGTAGAAGAAATATTAATTTGATAAAAATAATTAACAGATTAAACTGTGCAGATGTGCACATTTTCTTTGTTTTTACAACTAATTGCACTCTTTTCCTATAATTAATTATGAACAGTTTTCAAAGCGGAAAATAATTTTTTTCCTCTTTGATCAGGGGGAACAGTTCGGGTGTCGAAAGGTTTGATACTGACCGTTTTCTCGCTCCAATTTCAGTCGTTTTCTTTCCAAGCATCACTGGCTTTAACATTGATCTCTCTTGACCTTGGTTTTAAAAGCTTCATACAATAAAATTCGAAGCAGTCTCCTTCTCATACTGAAATTCTTACATGTCCGATGCTCGCCAATCAATTTTACAAACACAGCCAAAATGAAATCCACACACACACGTCTCTTTTTAATCTCACACTTTTAAACTTTTAAGCAATGGAAAACTAATAAATTACATAAATTTAGAATTCTTTTAACCTGATGAGGTTGTAAAATGCGTAGTGCATTTCAGGAGCTCCATGAGTTACACCGGGGTCGTTATTTCAGAACAGTTTTCTGGATCATTTATTCCTAATGATGAGTTACATAAGACAAAGTTTCCTTTCCCAAATTTTACAAAGTTCTTTTTACAATTACTATCGTCAGATATCACCTTTATTATTTTTCTTGGAAATCGTTAAATTACAAACTGTATGCCTATATGAAAAAAAGTGAGAGTTTTGAAATTTATTTGGCATTTTAAAAGCTGAACTAATATGTACTTTAAAAAGGCATGTTCTTTCCTTTAGTGACGAATAATAATAAAGGCCTAATAAATTTGAAACATTCAAGAGTTTTTATTCGGATTTAAAATTCAATTATATTGAAAAGTTTGTAATCTCCTAACTGAAACTATAATATAAGGTAAAGAATTTGTTGCGATACCAAATTTCAAAGAAGAATCACTACTTAAACAGTCTCTGTCTTCAATATATATACAATATAAATTATAACTCTTTTTGTTCTCCAACTGTTTACATCTCCATTTTTCCCTTTTTACAAACACTCACAACCTCATGAGTTTATATATATCAGAAAAACTGTTGATATTCCAGTAAATCGAAAATGTTACAGAAAGTTACAGTTTAGCAAATGTGATTTTAATAATCATTTACAAAGTGATATATACAATCATTTACAAAGTGATATATACAATCATTTACAAAGTGGTATATACAATCATTTACATAGTGAATTAAAAATATTTGAGTTACAGTTAATAATAATATTATAATCCGTTACAAAAAAGTTAATTTTATTAAACTGCTTCATTTCTAACAGCATAGAAAAGAATGATAACATATACTATATTTATTACATAGTCTAATATCTAAGTAACCAGTTTCAGATATATTTAACTTTCATGTTCCTTAAAAAGAATATTTCATTCTGAAAATTAATCTCTTCTCAGATGGCTTTTAGTAGAAATTTGAAAATTCCAATCTTCAAATTCTTTCATCACTATTCCATATTTTCAACTTCAGAATGGATTTCTATTATATACATTTTAATTTATAAAATAATTTTATTGGCTATATATTGTATATTCTTTTCTGTGGTTTGTACTAGTGTCAAAATTAAATTTAAAAAAATTAATATCCTGCTTGATGTTTTGTAAATAATAGTATTAAAAAATTAATTTTTCGAATGAGGAATTATATTTGTCGGGTGATTGCAAAAATTCATGCCAGATTTAAAATCAAATTAAATGGAACACATTTTCATAAAAAATAGCATTTATTAATCAAATTTCACCTTTTTTTTTATAACTGTCTCTAAACATTTTACAAGTTTTTGAACGCATTCTGGGTAGAAACTGCGTGGTATATCTTCAAGGTAAGCTGCTCGGTAATATTTTAATTGTTTCTAAGAATAATTTTCTTACTGTTCAAATTATTTTGCAGAGAATGAAACATGTAGAGAATGAAAATCTGAAGGGCCAAGACCAAGGGAATACGGCGAGTGCGAGTGCCGGAGTATTTCCCATTTTCATTTCCTGGGATTTTTTAGGATTCGTCGTGTGACATATTGCTTAGTGTTGTTTTAGTGGAATAAGATACCTTTTTGAGTGACCAAGTGTGGTCGGTTTTGCATAAATTTCAAGATTTTGTTGAGTAAGTTGCTTACAATTCTCTTCAGTTATTGCTTGACCACATGGAAAAAGCTCGAAAGAAATTAAACGTTTACAATATCACTAGACAGACAGCTATAATTTCATTGGATGTAATTTGGTTTTTGTCATACGAGAGCTATTCAGAAAGTAAGGAACGTTTCCGCCTGAAGTCGCTAGGCGTGCTCCGATCACGTATATTTTGGTGTCTGCGTGCTCGGCATCTCAGTCGGCGTCCAGCCATCACAACGGGAACATTTCCACGCTGCCCGTTTTTTCGATATTCAAATTTAAAATGTGCGCTGCAATTGAAAATCCCGCTAGTTGTGAGGTGTGGTCTGTGATACGGTTTTAATTGGCAAAAAACCTAAACCCTATGGAAATTTATCGGCAAGTGTGTGAAATGTACGGAAACAACGTAATGAATGAAAGTTCAATCCGGAAATGGTGCATTTAGTTTAAAAATGGCCGAACTAAAGTTCACGATGAAGAGAAGAGTGGACGCCCTAGCATTGTGACAGACGAACTGGTCGCTAAAGTTGATGAAAAGATTTGTGAAAACCACCATTTCACAATAACGGAACTTTCGCTTAGATTTCCCCAAGTTTCACGGACTTTGTCGATTTAAATTGTCTCACAAAATCTAGGCTACCGCAAATTTTGTGCAAGATGGGTGCCGAAATCGCTTACAGACCACCATAAAGATCAGCGAATGGGGGCAGCTTTGACATTTCTGGAGGCTTACGACAGACATGGTGATTCATTATTGGATCGAATCGTAACTAGTGACGAGACGTGGGTGAGACAAAGAGCTGCGGGTGCATATCACTGAGTGGCTGAGATCGCAGGCGGCAGAATTCTATGACGAAGTAATTTCAAAGCTTGTCCACCGATAAGATAAGTGCCTCAATTTGTTTGGTGACTATGTAGAAAAGTGGAATTTTAGTCGCTCTTTCTGTTGTATATAATAATTTTTTTTTTCTTGTACTTAGTTTCTTTTCAATTACAAAACGTTCCTTACTTTCTGAATAGCTCTAGTAGATCATTCGCCTTTACTTCAATGCTTTTAGATTCTTGTTTTTCTTAAGTTTTTATTTACAATCTATTTTTCATCTCCACTTATGATTCAATACAAGAAAAGTTGGTTTTGTTGACATGAAAGGGGAGAAATGGCTGTGGACACATATATAATTATGTTCTGTTCTGTCAAAACGTGCACAACTTAAGTATCGAGTTTTGAAATATGTCCATGTTGCTTCAAATGGGAAAATGAAGTCGAATTGTCAACATTTAGTCTCAAAGCTATCTTTTTCAAATGAGATTCGTGGATAATTATTCATTAAATCATTAAGTCATTATTTTTGCTCGAAGGTCAGGCAGAGTGATGTGTATTGCTTAAAATGAAGTCACCATTTCAAAATCCTATAAACCACTTTTTAACATTTATAGGAATAGGAGCACGATTCAAATAAACTTTCTGAATACTTTTGTCACAGTTCTCAACACATTCCTATTTAAACTCAAATAAGATGATAATAATGAAACTATTCAGTTTCCATTTTGAATATTAAATCTGCAAATAAGTAATTTAAATATTTGTTTTTTAATTTATGATGACTCACAACACATTTATATACTGTTAGTTAATAATATAATTATAAAAGAAACATCAACACCGTCAAAAATGCATCCTTCTACTTTTTCTTTGAAAAAAGGACACGAGTGTGCTTTCACCTAATAGAAAAATATTTGTGCTAAAAGCTCAAAAGTTAAATTTCCTAATTGATTGTACTTATTATTTAATTGAATGTATATTTTTTCTCATGCTGATTATGTGTTCAAGTAAGTTAAATTGCAGTTACATATAGAAAGATAAATGATGTCTCAAATTATTTAATGCAATAAAATTATTAGTTTTGGGAATTTAATTTAAACTGTTAAGAAAAAATTAACTTCTCATACGGATAGGCTTGTGTAAATACTTAAAAAAATTTATAATTTTTTAGATATATAAATTATTAGCATGTTTGTATAAATTGCCAGTAGTAATGTGTCTCAATTTTTTTATAGAAATCATTTATTAAAATATTAAATAAGATATTAATAAATAAAATATTAATAGTATCTATATCTCTTTTTGCCCTTATGTAATATATCACAGAATTAATAGAATCGCTTTGTGTTATAATTTTTAATACCAATATGAAAGCGTTTAATAATGAAATTAATTTTTTATACGTGACAATATTTGAAGTTATGCGTTAAAAATTTAGAAATTATGACCTGTAAAAATATAATTAATATTATTATTATTCCTTTGCTTTACTTCATGCTGTTTTTAATGTCTTTGGAGAAAATTAAAATTTAATAAAAAAAAATTCTGAATGTACTTCCTCCAAAGTCTAGAAGAATATGTAGTAACTGATTCATAATAAACAATTATTAAACTTTAATTCAGATAATGTTAAGTAAGAAATTACATCAATGGACTTTTCGAATGACCTGATAATGTATTGAGAGCCTAATAAAGTAAGAAAGCAATTATCTCTTAAAAATTCTTTTTGACTTTAATAGCATGAAATAACATGCCTTTTTAGTTAAAAATGATCAAATCTAAAATTTCTAATGTTTGCAATGACTAAGGAGACTTGCGCTGAATGAGAAACCAATGGAGTTAGTCCAGATAAGATAAATGAAGGGTCAGTATCTCAAGCCCTCCTTTTTTATACACCTCAGGGCTTGAACACTATATGTTATAAGAAATATTTTTAAGAAAATATTATATCAGACACGCATGTAATTTATTACCACAGATAAGTTAGATTAGAAATCCAATATTGAATATTCGTTAGTCTAAATAAAATAACTTGTTTTATAACTAAATAAATTTCCATTCCTTTAATTTTTATTTAATGACTACATAAATAAGATTTATAGTGGTAAGGAAAGGAAATAATAATGCAAAGCTACAAAAATTGAACATAGAATAGCAAAATTGAATCTACGGATATATAATTATTTTAAACATACAGAATGCACTCTATAGAACGTATGATAAACAAAATTACAACCTGAAATGATTGAACATTTTGTGGTCGTAAATCAAGAACATTGTACACTGCACAAGTACTACATTTTCTACTGATTGGTAATTAAACTATGCAAATTGAAATAGAGTTTATACAGATATTACTATTATATACAGTGTGAAAAGACAAAATGTATTCTGTTGTACGTATTATAAGCGAAACTATAACTGAAATAACAAAAATTTTGAAGTCGTAAGTGCAGATGACGCAAGTCACAATAAAATCAACCAGCGAGAAAGTGTATATGTATCACGCTTTCTCATGAGAAGTTATTTATATCAGAGACAACTAAAATGAAAACCTTCAATTCCAAAGATAGTTAAAAAAAAGACTACTTTAAAAAAATTTTTAAATTTGCTCTAGAAAATAGTGTGTGCATTTTAGCATTGTTATCAATTTTTAGTATATTAATTGATGCTATTCTTTATATATAACATTCTTTTTTCTTTTCCCTCTTTATTTATATTCTTTTGATTTTGGAGCATTATGATCACCATTCTATACACTGAAAACAAAAAAAAAAAAGGAAAGAATAACTTAAAAAATATTTTATCTATAACTTTTTCAGACATGGTCTGACACAAACTACCAAATGTAAAAGTATAAGTATAACGTATGTATATATTTTTTATTTCAAATTGTTTCCGAAGGAACACTGTGAAACATTTCGAATAAATAACAGCACTTTACATTAGCTGTTTCGAATAAACTTTAGAGTGAACTCATTTTTATGCACAACGATAAGATATCTGAGAAAATATCGTACAAAAAGCAAAATCTATATGAAGTAAAGATGGTGAAAAAGAAATTTTATTCCCGGAAGATGCTAATCAAATTTTAAGTATTAAATGTTTTTAATTCACAATTATTAATTGATAAAAATTAGCATTAGTTATAATAAATAAACAAATTAATCGCTAGTGCAAATACATGATTATAAATTCTAAAAGTATGTGTTTAAATAATTTAAATCAAAGAAACAGTTACAACAAAAATTTTAATCATAACTTTATTTAATATTAAATACATTAATGAATGTTACACGACAATAAAAAAGAAAAAAAAATCATACACAATATCATAAAATTAAAGTAAATATTACATAAAAGATTTCTTCCTAAAATTATATCAATTCCTTCCACTTAACACATTTTATCAATTCGTCATAAAGTTAAGAAAGTCAAATGAAATAGAAATAAATAATAGGATTATTGATTTTTTGAACTTAGATTTTGCTATATCTAGGAAGAAAAATCCTTGTTGGGACAGATATATTTTACTCTATACCTTTTTTGTCCCACAAAAGTCACTATTAGCTGTTGACAACTCATGAATCTTTTATAGACCCTTGGGTCATTTTAATTCCGTCTAATCCTCCCGGAAACCACTAAATCCTGGATATTCTCAGCAACATTTCTTCCGTTTACTGCCGGCACTTAAATAAATTATAAGTGTGACTTGTTCTCTTTTCTTCCACAAGAGCAATTAAACGCTAATACTATGTCTCTCATTAAAAAGGATAAACTGTTTAGTGGTATAAGACAGAGGAGGAAGCCTTCTGATGTTAAAGTCACATGGGACTTCCTGAGTATTTTTATGGGGTTTCTTGAACGAATTCTGCAACACCAAGGATAAATCTTTCTATTTCTGTAATAATGATTTGAATCTTAGAGAAAGTATTTTCATGTTTCTCAGTCAAAATTTAGTCATAAGATTATTCAAATAATAACTCATTTTAATAGAATATTTTCCCCCTTTTTACAACGTTTTTCTGAATTTCACTTGGTGTGTGTGTGTGTCATCAAATTTTGATCGTTAATTTAACCAACTTCCCATTAGGCTAGAGCTCTGAAACTTTGGGAATCGTTCTTACTCGCCTAACAATGCAATATTTAGACATTTGCGACAAATCTTAACAAATATTTCAATAATATTTTTTTAATATCATAATTTGTGTAGTAACCTGGAGCCATCTATTAAAAATATATTGAATTACGCAGAGAGAGTGATTTTAAAGACGAGAGATATATGAGGTTTTCTACGAAGTTTTAACTAATATTACAATATTTTTTTTAATAAACTTTGCCTCCATTTAAAAACGTTGTTTTAAAAAAACGTTGGTTTTTTTTATCTCGAATTATTAAATGTATTCTTGTACAGTGAAATAAACAGAATAATCTAGTCTTCAGAAGCAGAATTAAAATATTTAGGATTTAGCAATACGACGATGCAAATTCAAAATGGAGGATGAGATTATAGTCATAAAAATTAGTGCATAAACATCAATTATTTGCGATGGAAATGTTAGGAGATTTTCATATCGAAATAAATATCAAAATTTCAGGTTCTGAAACAATTTTGTTGTACTTTGCAATATAATTTTATGTATTAGGTCTCATGCAAATAATTCGTTAAAAAACAATTAGTATATTTCCTTTTAAGGAAATTAACCTATATTAGAATATTAAAGTTTTGGTTTGTGATATATATTGTTTTTGAGTCAGTAAAAAAATCAAAATCTTCATAAAAATTGTAATTTATTTTATTTCAACGCTATTTGTTCTAAGTTAATTATTCAAAAAATGCAAAACATTCTAAATTACAAGAACATTACCTAAATTCACACACTTCGAAACAAAAAGTAACAAAGCAAATGTTAAGATGTTAAAGATGATAATAAATTATAGAAGCTATCAGTATTATTCCATTCAGATATTAAATTTAAAACAAACGATAAATTATTAAAAGAAATTTATCTTTAAAGAAATGTTGTCAATGTTATTCTAAAGTAAAAAAAAAAAAAAAAAGAAAAGAAAAGAAATCTTTTTTTCTGGTATTAATAGCTGTTTTATGAAATTCTTATGGTATTATAAGTTTCAAACTTTTCTCGAAATAGTAAGTTTATTATGCGCTATATATATATATATATATATATATATATATATATAAGGAAATTATTTTCAAAAGTTTCAAAAATGCATGAACTATATTTGCTTTCTTGTTTAAATTGTTTCGATTCATTTCAACTTGAAATGCTAGTTTTATTTTTCAGAAAAAGATCGATTATCATTTAAAGAACTCGATAATAAAAATAAAACGAACTAAAATCCTTAGAAAGACATTTTAAAAGAAGCATGTTTATATAGATATAAAAACCTGACTTCCAATACCTCTAATTTCAAAAATAAATAAATAAAAATAAAAGCAGTTCCCCTTTTTGTACATAATTTCATTTATTTTGTTTAGATGCAGTTACTTTATAACGAAATAAAAAACAAAAGATTAAATTTTAAGACATACGATTATCTCTATTTTCATTGGACTTTTCTTAAATTTAAGATCTTGTTTCTTTCCCAGTATGTTTAAAAATCAACATAATTGAAATAAGACTTTAGTAATAATTAATTAAATTTTAATATCAGTTAATTCAAGAGAAGCCTAATGAATTCTGTCATGTATTTCGCTTCAATGATGTAGAAATATAGTGACGGGAGGGGAATATGATTTACAAACAATTAATTTTGTCTGATGTTTTTTTAAAGTCATTTTCGTTTTAATATTACACTTCGTTAAGATTCGAAAGCCTTCAGAAACGAAATAAATTGAATGATATACGTATTTTGAAAGGTTTATCATAAATGCCATTGTAAAATATATTTTTTCAAAGTAATATATATAAAATTTTCATATCAAAGCTTAGTGACAGTTTACTAAAATTCTGTTAACGTATTGAACCGTTTAATTCAAAAGAAAATGAAAAATTAATATACCGTAATTCTGCGTTTTAAGAGAAGTTGAAAACAGTTGAATTTTATTAAAATGAATTTAAATTTGTTTTGATCATATTAAATGCTTGTAGAGCATAATTAAAAGAAATTATTCAAATATTGAGAGCAGCAGAATAAAATGAGCAGCTCAAGCCAACGCGTTGTTTCTTAATGATTATTTTAAAGGTTGAACTAATTTTAAATTTTGCAAATAGATAAATGAATGAAAATAACGCTTCATATATTTATCTATATGAAGATTTATTAAAGTAAGCCTGTATATTTTATTTTATGAAATTCTTTTTCTATATTAAGGCTATAATTTAATAAGGTTGATTAATGAAATAAATTGACAGCCTAATTCCCTTTCACTACGGGAGGGAGAAAAAAGAAGTTCTTCTCTGGGGCAGCGGCTTCTTACCGAGGAGTGTTACTCTGTGCTCAGACGATTTTAGATATTAAGCCTAATTCATGAAAAAAATTCCTCTAAAATCGGCTATTGATTAAAATATTTTGGTATTTACATATATTATTTAAAATGCATTAAACTTAATATATACAAAAGAAAAAAGATTTATTCGAAAATTGAATGTTTTATACATAAAATTACATAAAAAATCATACTTTAAGAAAATGCAAAATATAATTACATATGTTACATAAATTTGATGGTGTAATGAAGTACCATTATATGGAATATATAAATATAAAAGATAAATCTTATTTTGCTTTATGGTACATTTATAAAAAAAAAATCAATGCATAGTCCAACGTCACAAGTCTTACACACATATTTTGTCACTTCACGCAAGATTTTGAGCAAAGGGCATATCTTAGTCCTTTTTTTTTTTTACTTTAATGCCTATGTACAGATTTGAATTATTTTCGCTAACATTATTGTCAGATTCATTCATTATTTCGAAAATCTTAGTATCAGATAAATACTTTCTTTTCGTCATGACTATCGCTACAAATAAAAACCGACCCATTGAAACGAACAGCTGAGAACATCTGCTACCAAAAGCCCTAACCCCCATAAAGGGTGATGATTTCTCCTTCGAACTTCTAAGAAGCAAGCAAGAAAGAAAAAAAAGCGAACCGAAAGCAAGAACTTTCTTTAAAGCATGTAATTGCTTTTAACAATTATTCCCCCCCTCCTTGTAAACAGAAGTGAAATCCAAGCCCATATCACCAAGGTCAACATTCCATATAACCTATCTATATAGATTTCGCGGTATTGTAACGCCATATAGTAACATTAAAAAAATCAAATAAAACGTTCTCATCGAGCGTGTCTCTATTGATACGCTGGGCCCTAGATGACACTCACTGAGCGTATCGCCCGTGATACGCTGGGCACAGGAGAGCCAACACGAGCGTATCGCCTGTGATACACTGGGAGCAAACGGGATAAGATCCCTTCGAATGCTCATGTGGCAATTTTGTTCAGTTGCAAAAGTTATTTTGGATATGCATGTTTCCTTTTCTAACGTCTATACAGAATCATATTAATATGAATAATTAATTAAATTTTTGGAAATGTTCTATTATAAAATGTAAGTAAACTTTAGTAATCATTAAAAAGGTTCCGTGAAAAAAACATCTATAAATATCATCGAATTAAATATTACTTCTCCATGTGCCTAGATCAGCACTGCTTGAAGAAAATTTTCATTCATTATTTGATTTTATCATTAATTATCTATAAAATTGACTGTTTAAAACAATACTAAACTACATTAAATGGTTCGTTAAAAATTAATGCAGTACTAATTTCCGAATTTTATTTATTGTATACATATACTTGTATGATAATTATTTGAGAAATATATATTTATATGAAGACAGTTACAAAAGTAGCCTCTTTAAGTGACAGTGGGTGTTCCTAAGGCACATTGATGTTACCATTGTGTATGGCTATCTCTGAAATAACGGTATAAGGAATTGTACACTAGGTTAGTTTTAATTTGACAATCATTTACAGCATAATCGAAATTTGATTTCTGCCGAGAATTCTTGTCGTCGTCACTTCGCATCCTGATGTTACCATTGATGAGATAATAAAAGGCATTTTCTGGTGAAACTGCTCAAAGAAGGTGAAGGTGGTCTCATTGGCAGGAAAAACAATGCGATGATTTTTTTTAGACGCGAAATGGGTCATATTCAGAAAAGAAGGGGAAAAAAAGAATGAACAATAATTCAAAGAATTGCTCCACTACTAATAACCCATTTCCCATTCCTAATACATGTACTTTGCAAACCACTCTCAGAGAGCTCTTATGTTATTCTGAATGTTGCAAATGACTATAAGACGAAAATCTTAATTAATCGTAGTTTTTATTTTCTCTAGAGCAATGCTTTAAAAAGAAGAAAATGACTCATTCCATTTTCTAATGTTCCATTGTTACAGCTAAAATGGACTAATGATCGTAATATTTTTATGATTGTGTCAAATTTATATGTATTTAATTTTAATTATTTTTAAAAAAGAGGATAATGTATCTTATTTTAATTGACTTACTGCTTTTCTCCTAACTGATTCATTTATAAAACTTCATATAGTTTCTATTGAACTTTTCTAAAAGTAACGTCTATTATATTAGTTATAACAATTGCTGAAAATAAAAGTATGACAGTAATGCAATTAGTATATGAGCTTGCAGGTATCGTTATAAGCTGATACATATTTATCTCCGAAAAGTCTTCGCAATTCTTTATGCAATATTGTCTCCATTAGAATTTTTTTTAAACTCCTATTATGAATTGTCCAAAACTTTGAATGATTGTTTTGTAATAGCTGCTGATTGCGAAAATGTGTTGCAAAATTCAACAAAGGATTAGTAATTTTAAATAATACTCTTTGTAGTTGTAAATTGATACTTTTTCAATGTTACAATGAAAATTCTGGTTCATTTATTTACAGGTACCTTCTTACAATTTTCAATGAAATTCCTAATTTTGTAGAATAAATTAATACTAATTATGACATTTGTATAGCTTTAATTAAGTATACTCATAAAATTTTATTTTGAACAACTTCAAATAATTAAAGTAATTGTTACATCACATTTAACAACGAATGAAAACAAAAGAAAAAGAAGGTTGTTACGCAATAAGCGAAACGTTTGCTGCTAAAGTCATTAAAAATTTGGTGAAAGCATAAAAGATATGATTAATATGTTTTGGTGAATCTTTTTTATTCAGAAAATCTGTATTCATGGTGTTTGAAAAGTTTATATTCAAATATTTTAATTCGTATAGCATATATTGTAATAAAATTTGAATTTATGCAGCGTAAAATTAATTTCTTTTTTAAGAAAATCTACTACATATATTTATCTAACTATGATTATTTTTTAAAATAGATACTGTGTAGTCGAGATCTTCTTTAAGAATTTTTGAAAATGCATTAAATTACTTAATAATGAAGAATTAGTTTCAGATGGATATACGAATTATGATAAGTTTAAAAAATATTTCCTTCTAGGTTCAATTAATCTAAAATTATTTAAGAAGCCTTTCGCTGAAACTAAAGAAATTTTTTTTATGTAAATGGAAATATGAAATGCAAAAATACTGAAATAAAAGAATTTAAAATAAATTCTAAAAGAAATGATTAAATTCTTTCCCTTAAAATTTTTCTTTGAATAGTTTTAATATAGAGTGTTTAATTTACATACTTTCCTATTTTAAATTTGACTCAAATATGAGTTATGCATGGGATATGTTTTTAACTATGCGTATTCATTAAAATTAGTCGATACAAGAATTATTATCTTAAAAATAAGCGCTCTTATCTAGATCTTACTTTATGTGATTTTATTTAGAGTAACATATGTTAAAAAAAAGGAAATGAAATTAACATTCATATTCTTTAAAATTATAATCTTGTTAACATATTTCTTAGTTATGTCCTATTAACATTAATCTGGTGTCAATTTAATAGTTAAAGAAAATTGCCTTAATTTACATATTAATACGAGTTAAATGTCTCATTGCTAATAAGGGTAATTTCTAAGATATTTTATCCTTTTATGTGTTATAGATAATGAATGTCTTAATAGCATTATTATCTTAAAACTTTTTTAATAAGAAAAATGTGACTTTTTACTTCAAATATGTAAAAACTACTCGAAATTAATACATGTAGTTTATTATTTTCAAATAAAGAATAAATGTTTAATTATTTTCAGAGTATTAAATTTTTTCCTATATTTCCTATATAAGTATTAAACTTTAATTTCTATATAGCGAAAAAGGAAAAAAAAAATACTCTATATAAAGAATCTGAGGAAGCATAATTTCGCAAATACATTTTGTTAGTTGAATTGTTTTGTTTGAAACTATATCTCCTTAATTTTATGCTAATAAATGAGTACACAGGAAATCAACTTTTCTCTATCAGATATTTTTTTTAAAAATTAAAAGAATACTTAACCGAACACAAACGAAAAACATTTCTACATTCGTTTTACTTTTTTGTCAATTTTTTTTATGCATTTTAATTCTTCAGCATCCATATAGGTATATTTTTCAGGAGAAAATTCGAGAAAGAAACTCTTTAATAGTAGAAACTTTTCGAAAATGTTTCACAATTTTTAAAAATGAGATTGTGAACTTTTGCTTACTATTTTAGTATAACTTTTAAAGTAAGAGACATTGGAATGAAATAAAATACTTACAATAAAACAAAATTAAAATATTTACTTTGGGGACAAAGATAACTAAAGTTTCTGATATAATTTGTTCTGAACTATTTGATTTATTACAAAAAATATTTTTAAAGAATATAAAAGAAGAAAAAAGGAAACAAATATATATTTTTAGTAGAGAAGGGAGGGGGAGGGAAAATCAGTGGGAAGTTATAACTTCATAACGAACAAAAAATTCATTTTTCAAATTTAGTATCAAAAAATGTCTCTTGGTACATTTTAATGAGAAATAAATACTTTTTTTCGTAAGATAAGCTTTTTGAAATAAGAAAGAAAAAAATTAAACTTTTTCATTTATTCTTATTCCCTAAACTCATGAATTTTAAAATTTCCAGTTTTTCCCTATAGCATTCTTAAGGAAATTTTCTAATTAGAAGAATACAAAATAAATACTGAATAAAATACCTAAAAAAACTATTTTGAGTCCTTAGATTTAGCAAATATGAACTCGCGTTTTTGTTCTATTCTTTTCAACTTTTATTCATGGTAATTACTTGCCTATCAAAATGAAAAGATATCCATAAAAATAACTTTTTATTCAAAATGATCTCTGATTTTGCTCCCTCTATTTATAATACATATTTCCTTATAGATAAGTCGTTTCTTCGAACTGAATGTATATTGGCCACATATATACAATGAGTAAAAATAAGGCACTGACGAAATGCAAAGCACTTTTGAAGTTAATTAGTGCTTTTTTTCCATTGACAGAATACTTTCATTACTTCTATCACAGTAGCACACGAGTAGTCTTAATATTGGCAATTTTTTTTTGTTTATGTCTTTATTTTTATATTCATCCAACAAACTTATTAAATGTATCGAAAAACAAAAATATTGCCAAAGCATTTTCGTGTATTTTGTAAATAAGTCCTTTATTGGCGTGTTCAAATAAAAAATAATAGAATTGTATGTGAGTGATTTAATCTACTATAACTACTGAACTATCGATATCTTAAGAGGACTGGGTACCCTTCGTGAAATAGGTTCTCTATTCACTCATTTGAGAACTAGGTTTCAGCGTGTTTTATAATGTTTCTATCAAAAAAAAAGAAGGATATTAGATGAAAATTTTAATATATTGTTGATACAGTTTTAAAAATTAAAATTGTAAATTTTTTTGAAAATTTCAGATCTGTGCTTTACTTGTATTTATTAATATTTTAATATAAAATTTTATTTGCAGTTCTCAATAACATTTTTAACAAATTTAGAAATAGATTTCACTGTAACTTACTTAATTTTGAAGAAAAAAAATATACACAGCAAAGTGCTAAAATCAAAGAAAAAACTAGATATTTTCTACATTTATTTTTAAGAGAAAATTATTCATTATATTGTGAAATGAATCCTTCATTTGGTTACATGCATTATACACTCTATATAAAAAAAAAAAGAACCAAGATGGAGTTGCCCGATTGTAAGGAAATTTCGTATGTAAAGACATTTGCCAATATGTATTCCATTTGCCAATGATTGACATGCAGATGCTTAAAATTTGGTGCAAATGAATGAATAGCGAGGGCTACAGCACATTTAACTGCTATAAGAAGTGATTCTCAATTTAATGGTCAAATTTTCTATTGCATTGCGAGTTAGGATATTTACAACGACTGAAAAAAAGGCCTTTTCGCAGGATTCGAGCTCATTACGAGCAACTGTCAGAGTTTGAAAGAGGTCGTATCATTGGATTGAAAGAGACAGGTTGGGCAAATCGGAGAATCTCTAAGGGCCGAAACGATGCGACTATTAGAAGATGATGGCAAGCATGGGTGGACAATGGTAGATTTTGATGGTAGCGATCGACCTAGAATCACAGCAGATAGGTAGGATAGAGTGATTGTCAGATCAGCTATCACAGCGCCTGATTCATCGTTATCTAAAAACAGACATGCGACCCGCACATTAGTGTCCACCATGTCCATTCACATACTGGCTGAATGGGCGAAACCTACCCTCATACCGACCGTTACGCCACCTGCCATTCACGCCTGCACACTGTCGAGCCAGATTACAGTGGTACTTGGTTCGATCAGGTTGAAATGATGCTGACTGGGGAAGTATGGTATTTAGCGACGAATCCCGCTTCCAGCTGTGTCCTGACGATAATCGAAGACGTGTCTGGAGACACCCAGGGTAGCGTGCCAATCCTGCTTTCACTATTTCACGCCACACAGACCCTCAACCAGGAGTTATGATATGGGGTCGTCATTAGAGGCACACTTACAGCACAGTGGTACGTCGACTACATTCTGAGACCTGTTTTGCTACCGTTCCTTTTGCAGTACCCTGGCCTTATTTTCAACAATATATTGCCAGACCACATATGGCACGTGTTGCTATGAACTGTTTTACAGCTTGTCAAACATTTCCTTGGCCAGCCAAATCTCTCTCCAATCGAGGATGTCTGGGATATGAGGGGAAGACGACTGTATCTACTGGAGAATTTTGATTATCTAGCCCGACAATTGGAGTAAATGTGGCAAGAAATACCACAGGAGACCATCAGGAGCTTTATCCTCTATACCACGTCATATGGAAGCTTTCATCCAGACTAGAAATGGATCAATACCTTATTTAGGTCGATACTTTGTAACTTTGCAACTCTGAAATAAATCAATCAATTTTTCTGAAATTTTAATCGTTTTCTATTCTGTACATAATTTTCCTATCCGCCAATTTTTGTCTTCATCAGAAAAATCCTTCTTGGTGCGTCCTTTTTTTGTTTGTTATGGAGTGTATATAATACAAAGGGAAAAGGGAGTAGTGATAGGCAAATATATGGGACAGGAGTAACATTTTAAATGCATTGATGTGTTCAAGAAGCACAATTTGAGAAAAACCATTTTAAAGCTTATAACTCTGAAAAAGTATAATTATTTTGCCCTTCAGTTAACTTAAAATGCTTTTTAAACTATTAGCTACATGCCTTTCTTAGTAATTATCACTCTTTCATACAATTTCATTTCGTACTCTTAATAATTTGTCACTTTTTTCAGAGTATTAATTGTTCTGACTTATGAGTAAATAACGCAAAAAAATTTTAATAATAAAAAAATACAAATATTTTTAAAATTGTTTGCTTCGTATAATATCAAAATGTTAAATTTGTATCAAAATATATGACGAATAAGAAAATAAATTATGAAATTATCACGATTATAAATTAACTCGATAAATACATTACGGACGAAACAGGAGATATCAATAATTCACTCGCAATTAAAGTTTAAATCAATTTAAAGAACGGTAAGAGCTTCGTAGTTATGATTAAATTTAAATAAAACTAATTTTCGAAATGTTTCTGATGAAAAAAGTGACAGAAAATTGCCGAAATCTTTAACGAAAGGGAGTGGTCAAGTTGCAAAATTCTATTACGTATATATCTCAATTTCACTTCTTCCAACTTCTAATTCTTATACATTCTAGAGTGATACATCAATTCGAAAGATAATAACTCAAAGAATATTACTAAATTAAAAATAAAAAGAGATGTTTTGGTCATTTTCAGGGTAACGAGTGTCTTTAACGTGATGATTTAACGGAACTTTTCTTTGATTAGGTATCACTATCCATGCGTTGAAACAAGTTCCGGATAAGCCCCATGTAGAAATGGGAATACTGCATTACATATTGGATATATGTAGTTTTAAGTATGATAAGTATTGAAATTATCTGGAAGCAAATAAATAGATTATGAAGATAGAGGTACTTTTCAAACGAATTTTGCTCCAATAACACTAGTGAGTGTGTGATAGATGGCTACCCGAGTGGATACACAAGCTCATCTTTAAAATATATTGTTTACACCCGAATACTTCAATTATTAAAGACTTTTTAAAATGTTTATTTTGATTATCTTTTGTATTTACCGAGGATATGGATTTAGTATGCTTGGTTAACATACAATCACTATCTTAAACTTGATTCATGACATTTAAACCCAGTAACGTTGTGGAGAAAAAAACTTCTTATGAGCAAAAATGTTCCCCTAGATTTCATTTATTTTCTCAACAAAAGAATAATCCACAACAATTTAGATTATGAAAGAAATAGAAAAAGATATCTCATTTAACTTGAAGGCGAACTTTAAGTTACTGAAATGAAAGTCTTATAAATGTGGAAAGTGACAATGTGTGTGAGTGATTAAGGTGTTTTTTATTGGAATATGATGCAAATTTTAAACCTGCGCTCAAGAGTTTGCAATAAAGAAAAGTTGATGGATTACTCGAGCAAAACATTTTATCATGCCAAAAGAGAGCTTTAATTTTTAGTTGACTAAATCATAAATCATTAAAATATACTTATAGTTTTCAACGAGAGTAGGTACTGAAGCTGTCTTAGATGCTATATCAACACTAAAATTCGGAAGGATCTTACGAATTCCAGAAATTATTGCATTTAAACCTACAGTTTCTCTAAAAAATGGATTACAACTTCAGAATATTAATTTATGTTTGCGAAAAAACTTATTCCCTAATATAACGAAACAAGAACAGTTTTTTTTAGTTTTTATTAACGTCGCACTAGAAGAAACACGAGGGCTATTGGCGACGGACCTCGTAATTTTGAACCACGGTCAAGTGACGAGGACGACACCTGAGCTGGCACCCCCCTCTTCTAACATCCACACCACGCCAACGGGAGGACTTTAGGCCCCGAACAGATTTAATGTACATCAGCCCCGGCTATACGGCTTGTCTTTAACAGCCAAGGATCGAGCCCGCGACTGAACGAAAACCGTCGGCCGTTAGTCCATGACCTTGACCACTAGGCTACCGCTTCCTCCACGAAACAAGAACAATTAACTGCTTATTCAAATTTTATCGAAAACATAAACATAAATAGATAAGATCATAAGTGTAATTTTTTTTCACTCGTTTTCCACTTCATCTAACTTTTGGACTACTTTATGATATTATTTGATTTGAGAACCTTAAATTGTAAATAAACCATGACTTATGTAAATCACACAATTACTATATATATATATAGTCTGTAAGAGAGGAGGAGGTGATACTAGATGTGCTAAAAGTGTTAAGAGAAGATAGAGTTCTAGCGAGATTATAATGCACACCTCATTGGTACTAAAATAATAAGGGATCGATGGAAAGCTGGTATTGACTCAGACGCAGGAAATAAAAAAATTTCCTAGCTTGGATTTTTTTACTTTCACTGTGATCGAGATAAGTTGAATTTTAAGTTTAAATTTGATAGAGGACGTGAGTTAGAGTCGTCGCTTTACATTCGGCTACAAAGTAACTTAGGAAGAAGTCTATGCCTTCAAGGGTTTCCACCCGAATCAGGCCAATTGACGAATTCAAGAAGCTTTGAAAGGATAACTATTCCAACTATGCCTGATAACAAAGATTCAAAGCTTACAGCTTCACCTAACTTCTCCCCAATACCTTTATTGGCCTACCAGCTACTCAGAAGTCCATGCATCATTTCCAATTACGACAGACAAGATATGAACGGATCGCATTCTATAACCATAAGGATGAGCAAATGTGTCTGGCGATTGTCGTTTTCTATCTCACTGGAACATCTAGAATATTGTTTGAAAATAACGAGGACTCGTTCACGAATTGTCTGACATTCAGAAATTACTTATACAATATGCTTTACTGTATAGCTGATCTAAGACGCCAAGCTGAATGCTGCTTGTTCACTAGTATCCAAAGAATGGAAGAGACGTCAGAGTCGTACATCCAGGATATACTTGACCTTTGTCGAAAGGTAAATCAGGCTTTGCAAGAAGGCGAAATAGTGGCTCATTTGATAAAGGGGATTGCAGAAGATTTGTTCCAACCCCTGCTGGTTAAAGACTATACAACAGTAAATTATTTTATTAAACGTTGCCGACAAATTGAAAAATTTAAGTGGACACGTATCGCCAGGGCTAAATTTCAGAGGTCACCCAATGTTTGTACTATGTCACCCGATTCAGAAATAGCTGATCTACTATACCTGGTGCGCACAATGATTAAGGAAGAACTTCAGAAGATCTTACCAAACATGCCGGATACAGTAAAAGTATCCGTATCTCCTCGGAACGTTGTCTCGATAGTCCAGGAACAATGGAGGCTCTTGCTCCCATCACTACTCTAAAAAGACGTAATACCACTCCACATTTCCAGGTTCCAGTTAAGCCACAGCTTAGACATTCAATGAGAAACCCCACCATTGTAGTGCGAAAAACAGATTTGTAGAGAACTACCGAGAATGTGCCACTTTTACCACTGTGGGGGTGTGGAGCATGTAATGCGTTTCTGTAAGAAGAAACGAAGAGTATTCGCAGAAGAGACGAACTTTCTTCACATTAAATGTCGGTAAAAGAAGACTATTTTCCAATTTATTTTTCATGGGTATAGGGGGTATAGGGGATAACGTATTCAATGTCATCAGACATTTTAGCAGCGATTTTAAAATGATTATTTTAGATACTGATTTAGATTACATCTGATTATCAATAGAGAGTTAACTTAACGGATATTTCAACAGTATAGATTCATCAGATTATATTTACATTTTATCTAAAAGTAATTCCACTATGCAACGATAGTCCAAATCTTACGTTTTATACAGGCAAAAAGTTTAGTAGGATTATTAGGATCTCATTTAGTATTTTACGAATTTAGCAATGGTAGTTTAAGGACTTTACTTCGAAATTGCCTCAGGACCATATTTCAAAACTTATGCTCGAAAGTTTTTAAATGTTCAGGAAATAAAAAATTGTTCCTCTTCATGAGAAATTCAGCGCTCTTTATTTGTGATTTTCTGTATGATGTACTTTTTGTTAAAGTTTGAAATGGGTTCCTCTTTCAAATTAAGTTGCTGTAGTGTAGTCGTGAAGTCATGCAGTCAAAAGTATTTTAAATAATTTTTAAATTTATATATGTTTTTAATTAAAAACAAACAAATGAAGTTACTCGATTGTTTTTTTTAAAAAACTGTTTTATAAATTACAATGATTTCCTCTAAATTCTTCTTTCTTTGAATACTGGAAACGTTTTCATAGAGTTTAGAGGGCGGAATTTGGCGTTATAAGTTTGGAGCTATAAGATGTCGGCATTGAATAAAAGAAATGCACGCGAATTCCCTTATTTGCAGTTAATTTATTCTTTTTCATTAAACTTCGTTTCCACACTAGAAATAAAGACTGTTATGAGTAAAAATTAATTTCCCATGTGTGGTTGGCTTTACAGGTGACACGCATGAATTTATTAGTTTCACAATTTGCTCTTTCTAACTTCATTTGCGTACAATTATATAAGCTTATCTATAAATTTACCCTAATATTTCTCTGCGTAAAGGAATCTTAAACTATTCTAATTAATTTCAGTGGACGTTTAATTTCGAGCAAATATTTAGCTTGATTATATTCTATTTCCCCGCGATGTATTAATTAAATTAACGACTGAAGGCTTAATAAATTAATGCAGCGTAACCTCCATTATAACATATTGAAAAATATATCAAGGTTAAAATCATTAAAAATAATAAAACAGGATATACACAGATAAAGTAATATACGTAACATCTTCAACATCCTTTTAATAACTAATACAAAGGTTATAGCGATTTAATTTCAATAAGAGTTTAATTAGGATAAAATTCCAAACTTTTGTCGTATCAATCATAAAATTATAAACAGAATTAAGATCAATATTAACTTTTTAAAGAAGGAAGAACCCCCCTATATATATATATATATATATATATATATATATATATATATATATATTCCGTATTAATTACATCATCTTCTGATCTAAATAAACTTTCTAAATATTTTAAAACTAAATTAGAAACAAATTTCTCATAAATCTAGATCCACAAGAAATCAGAAAGAAAATATTTCAAACTTCTCTTTTAGTCTGTAAGTATTTTAATTTAGCCAATAATGCATTACTGATTTATCACTATTCAAACTTAGGCTCCATTAATTTTAACCTCCTTGCCAAAGACAGTGAATTCGTATTTATTAGCAATTCTGATTCTAGTTTGGTCTGCATAACCGTTATATTCAATATACAAAGATATAACTTTAAAGAGTCTGAACATTAAAAAATGCAAAACTTCAAACCTTAAGAGATACAACTCTATAGATGTAACTTTTATTAATAGTAATAAATAATGAATTACGAATGCATTTACGAATGTATGCACAAGCTGAGAAAAGAAGGACATTGTTGGTGAAATATAATGGCATTTGTTTAGTTTTAATTCCTTTTATACCTTAATACAACAGTATGTAATTTCATTTGGAGATTCATAATTAAATGTTTACTAAATGTTTTTACCCCGAAAGGGAGCTTGAATACTACTTTAACAGAATTACTTGTAAGTTTATAAACACAAACTCTTGGATATATTCGACTATATATTTGCATGAAAGTTACGATTAATTTGAAAGAATGGGGTAGTTTTAAATAGTGTAATTGATACATATACAAAATAATTAAGATCAAGTATAAACATATTAGTATGAATCGAGATTGAGATCAAGTACAAACATATTAGTATGAATCGAGATTGAGATCAAGTATAAACATATTAGTATGAATCGAGATTGAGATCAAGTATAAACATATTAGTATGAATCGAGATTGAGATCAAGTATAAACATATTAGAAAATAGTTTATTTGAATACCATGAAACAAATGAATGCAAATAAAGACTTTCTTCATGAGAGATTGAATTCTCATTTGTCCTTTATAAATATGAATTCTATTCTTCACGTATGTTGAGGATTCTCTGGCGTTTTCTCATTCAACTAACCTTATGGGCTAGTTTATGACGTCATTTGATTTGAGATTCTTACCTTGTTAAGGAAACGTGACTTAAATAACTTAGAATTTTCAAAAAGAAGCTTGGTCAAAAGGAAATATTTCAGATAGAGAGGTTGGAGAATCAGATAGAGGTTTGAGAAATCAGGTAGAGAAATTAGAGTAATCTGATAGAAAGGATATAGAAATCAAACAGAAATAGTGAAGGAATCAGAACAGACAGTCCGAAGAAATAAGACAGACAGGTTGGAGGAATCAGATAAACACCGAGGGAACAGACAGAGAGCATAGAAGAATCGATAACTTGGAGTGGTTGGAGGAATGAGATAGATAGTTTGGAGGAGAATCAGAGAGAGAGTTTGGAAGAATCAGGTAGAGAAGTTGAAAGTGCTAAATTCCTGAGAGAAGATAGAAGTTTAGCGAGATTATCGTGCTCACTATATTTGTCCAAGAAGGTGTTAAGTGATCATCTGTGAGGTGATATATCATCGGTTCCAGCCTGCATGTGCTTACTCCTAAATCGAATCTAATATTTCTGTTGTTCAATAAGAAGAATTTTATATTATTAACGCGAGTCAATAAACACTCAATATTCATATTAATATTTGCAATGCGATCCTTCTATGGAAAGGAACAAAGTTAGTTTGATTTTTTTTAAAACTTTCTCTTTCTTGATTGAACATTTATTGAGTTTCGATGTCTCAGAACCATAAAAGCGAAGTCGAAGCATCCTACATAAAATGACTTAATTAACAATTCATTGCTTACCTTATTGAAAGTTGTGTAGATTAAAATGAAAATTAAATGCACGTTTTCAGAAAATTTTCGAATCTCGATTTATATGTTATAATGATAAAGGTAAATAAAAATGAATTTCTTTCAGGATTTGAGATAATTATATTTAATGCAACTATTGACGTAAATTGTAGAGCTTGTGAATATTTTATTAAGAAATTTCATGAAAGTATGATGTTGCAAAATTTATATTTCAAATGTTCAATAATAACATTTCATAAAATATGTTTAAATTTAATTTTCACAATAAATTATGTGTGTCTTAATAACAACGACATGAATTATTTTTAAATAAAACTAAAATGAAATAATTTTAATTCATATTTAAATTATTCTTGAGAAATAACTAGTTTTTATTCGTCATATATATTGCAGTTTAATTCTTTTTGACCCGGTGTATTTTATGAATAAACAGACATTTTTCATATTATATAAAAAATTTATGTACAGAAGATAATTTTTTATGACTTATAATTACTGTCATACCACAGAAATTGCTGAAAGAGATCTATAGAATTTCTGTTAAAATACTCACATCCAATTGCTGTAAAATATATAGATTACATAGTAAAAGTTATGACGAAAAACGTGTTTTTTCCTCTTTCCATTTGCAAATCTCTAGAAAAAGTGTATATTTAAATTTTTTCTCTTAATTTTCATTATAAGTTAAGCTACAGTTTTATAAATATATATATATATATAGGAACGTTAACATAATTTTTTTTAAACTGTGTCTTGCAAGTATATTCTTATTTAATTTTTGTAAGGCGATCTAATAAGATTCTATTCCACAGCAAAAATATGTCATAACTTAATTCTTAAGGTTCAAAAAGTTTCGTTCCAGAGACATATTTTAATGTTATAGAAATCGAAAGGCTCTGTTACAAACACCTGTCTTATATATATATATATATATATATATATATATATATATATATATATATATATAAGGTTGTGGAATACGAATACACATTCCAAGAACGAAACCCTATTGGAACCAAAACAACTTCGTCTACAATCAGCCAGAACCTTCCTCTCCAATTCAATTTTTATCCTTTTTATTCCCTGTTCCATTTCCTCTGCTCGTGTCTGTCACGGGTTTAGAACTTCTGTTGTGGCCTTACTAGGCTGTCGCCTTGGCAGCACAATGGCAAGCAAATTTTAGATATTTCCTCGTATCCTTACTTATATATATATATATATGTGTGTGTTGTGTGTGTATATAATTACATATATATATATATATATATATATATATATATATATATATGTGTGTGTGTGTGTGTGTGTGTGTATAAAAAATATACTGAGTGTGTGATGACCTGCATAACAACATTATTTTACTTCATCACGAAAATATATTTTAACACTTCTGTCAAATATATCAACCAACCAACTTCAAGTGTTTTAACTAAAGCTGTAGCCTTTATTTTTAGCTAGCTCGGCAGGCGTAGACTAACCTTCCAAGCCTCAGGCATATAAAAGCTGATGCAATGTTTTTCACACTCACTTCTGTCCCTCCCTTTCTGTTCGCATGTGAAACGTCGACACTAAACACTTTTGAGTCTTTCAATAAAATGAAATTAATTTAACTTTTTAATGCAGAAGATTGTAAATTTCCTAAAGGACTGTTTCTGTTTATTTATAAATTTATAGTGTGGACTGTGCAACATATGCTAAGACGAGAGGGTTCTCTCTCTCCCTACACACGCGCATATATCTATATATATATATATATGCAATATGCAGCATTAGTCAATGAATTTTATGCAGGTCTGTAAGAGAAATTGAGACCATCCGACGCAATAAGATCCTCCGACATCAGTACTCTTTGTACTGGAGAAATGTCATGAAAATAAAGCAGTATTTTACTTCATTTTTTGAGGATAAACAGAAGTCACAGAGCGCCAGACGATTATGATGGATGATTCAACACAGAGGTGTTATTTTAAGCCAAACATCTACTAACAATAAGTGAGCTGTAACAGAGTGTATCATCGAACAATAAATTCCAAATCTTTTCAGTCCAATATTTAAGACGAATAGGAGTAATTCTGGCCATCAGGTAGTTCAAAACATTTACATTATACTCATCGGCAATTGTGTGTCTAGCTAAAACACATACCTTTTCTATCGAAGAGCATATTCAGTATTGTTTTGATTTTGGTAGGAATTTTTTTTGTTTTTTTTTAGTCTATAATGATTATTTGATTTGTAATCCGCACTTTGCCTCGATGTTTAAGGATCGTATTGTAAACACCATCTATCTTCCCTTGCAATCATTGACATCAAGAATTTTAGACCTTTTTCAGTGGCTGAAGTAACATCTCTGTGATGGGCACTTCAACAAATTTAGCGCTTTTATTTTACTAAGTCTTCACTCTGAATAGTTCGATCCGTTTCTTTATTAGTGTTCAAAGACACTTCCATCATTCGCAATGATGCAGTGATTATTTGTTACAAAATCACGGATTTTTTTTTAATTAATTTAGTATGTCCTAGATGAATTTGGTCTTCCCGCATGCTTATCTCTTCCATTAAAAAACAGTTGGCATTGATGGAAAATATTTGATGTACTTATAAAGGAATTACCTTAACTTATAAAGGAATTATCCACCCTTATTTTGTACTTTTCATTAGTATTTTTATAAAATATTTCGTTTAACCTAATAACAGCTCTATGTTCTACCATATACCACTAATCAATACCCTCAAATACCCTAAAATCATTTCACATTTGTAAATCAGTTGGTTAACTAATTTAAAGTAGATTTTCGAATGAAAAGGTAACCATAGGATCAACTTAATACGAATGAAATGGAAAAGCGACTTGAAATGAAAAAAAATTGTATATTCCAATAGACAAATAGTTGGAGAACGAAAAAAAAAAAAAAACATCAATATTTTGTTCGACATATTCTGGAAGCTTTCTCTACATTTAAGGGAAGTTTTGAAATATTTTACTCTATGATAAAAATAAATAAAAATTATAAAAATAAGTTCAGTATTAAATAATTATAATTTCAGTTTTCGAGTGCCTTTCTTAAAACTTTCATTCCGTTAATGCAGGTTCACACGCATTTTCTGGGTTTTTTTTTAATATGCACGTATGTAATAATTTGATTATATCCTTCGATCTGTTGGTACATGCTATAATAATCAATCTCGAATGTTAAAGGTGAAATAATCAAGTATTTTATCAGTATTATGAAACAAAAAATCCCGGAAAATAATTGTTTTATAATGTATAGTATGAATCGTATGATGTTATCTAACTTACAGTTTAAATTACATAAAATTCAGCATTACCACTAAATTAAAACGTACAAATATTTAACATTCAGTAAAATTATATATTTTATTGCGCGTTATAATGTTAGAAATTACTATTCGTAAGCTTTTTATAAATAAAAGAATTTAGTATTTTATGATAAAAATATTGATTTCTGGACAATTATTTACATTCATGGTTATATAAAAATTATTTTTAGGAAGAAATTTACATTTAATTTTTTATCCAAACAATAAAATAAAGGAATTACAAATAGATTCGAATAAAAGAACAACTTTTTGGCCAATTTATTGGAATTTATTTACTTGCTGTCATGTTCAATAGAGTTATATGATCTCTGATAAAGTAAAATAGGGTTTATTTTTAAAGACAGAGATATGTTTTTGTTTCAGAGAGTGAGCTTACTTTTATACATATTTTTTTAAATATGAGAGTAATTTATAATTTGCGTATGAGATTTCGCTTGAGAATAACTTGAAATATCTATTGTAAATATGTTTTGCTTAATATCATACTCCTGCTGGAGTTAGTTTAAACTAGCTTAAATTCTTAATTTTGTATTCGCAGACTTCATGATAGGAAAATAGGGGCTTCATATAAAGCAAAGAAATCTGTTATTAAATTTAAAATTAAATGATACAGCATTAAGTCGAAATTAAGAATCTTTAAGGGATTGTAAAACTACTTGTACATTTCTAAAAAAGAACGTAATATACAAATTTTAAGCCTGTGTGTTTAAATTAGATCGGAAAACTCTTTCTGTACTAATCGAAATTTTAAAAATTAATCTAAATTTTATTGATATCTATTGAATTTTTAAAGCATTTAATAAAGTGTTGGTTAATTAATTATAAAACCTCTTGAGAAAATTAGCATATTAAGTGTTAGAGTCTGGAACCAATTGGACACACGTACAAATAGAATAGCCTAAGGATTGGCTGATGATTGTTCATCAATGATCTGAATAAAGTTATTCGATTATCTTCACTATGTATGACTTTTTTTTCACTTGATTAGTGAATAAAATTAAATAAGTTTAATAATGACAACGCGCACGGAAGGAAGTAACAACTGTGCGTCACAACATATGTTACAGACATCCTACTTTTGGTTGAACATCACAGGTAACTCTCTTTCCCCACTCGTTTTCTTTCCACTCGAATCTCACTTTAAATCTGGAAACAGCTCTTCACTTCAGATCGTATATCTGGAGTGAAACATAAGTTGGTACGTTGGTGTCATGGTATTGATGATGTTGTAAAAAATAGCATGTCTGTTTCTGCATGAATACATACTGAGTTGTTACTTAGCATGTTTGAATTGAGTGATAAGAAAATTTCCTTTGTTTGTATTCGCAGAGCTGTATACAAACTCATATTTGTAAGCTTCAGATTTAAATCAGGAAACAAACAAATTTCTAAGGAGTTTTTAAGACACCGAGGTAAGAAAGATGCATTTCGCCACCAAAATAATGTTTTTGTCTGTAGTATGACTTGAATATCTCCTTCACTTGTCAAAGTTTTGCATTCCAGTACACGCATTCGTTGGCAAAAGTACTCTCTCTCTCTTTGGTCGTCTTGAATTTTTAGTTAGATATCTCCTATATACTCTGTGCGTATACTTATGAAAAAGCACTCTAAAAATAATCCGATTATAATTTTTTTTTATTTCAACATGGAAAAATAAAGATTTAAAAAAATGAAGTTAAGAACCGACATTTGTTTATTTCAACATGAAATATAAATGTTCATTAATTAAATTAAGGTTCAATAAGCATCTTGAAACTCATTACAATATTTTATCATTGTGATTCTCAATACCGTATTAACTGTTTTTAATGTTTATGATATTAAGAAAAGAAAATTAAGGATCATTAAGCATCTTGAAATTCATAACAACATTTTTTCAGAGTGATTATCAATACCATATTAACTGTTCATTTCAATAAGAAAATGTTTATAATATTCCGAAATGTTCATGATATTGAGAAAAGAAAATTAAGGAGTAATAACATCTCGAAATTCATACCAATATTTTAACAGCGTATACTTTTCAGTACCACATAATCATACATTTAATTTCTTAACGTGTTTCTCGAGCTACTTTATTTGTTATTACAAAAATCTTGGAGCTACTTCATTGAAATTTTTATGCATTAGAATTATTGTTTCCATTATCAAATAGATACGTATATGCTGTTTAGTAGTAGTTTGTGAAAAGTATTTACATCCGCTTATACAATCAAATTATTTTGAGACTTCAAAATTTGCTTAAATTGTGCAGTAAATTGGTATTTTTCCCGGATCTTTGTGTAAAAGTATTCAAATATAATCCGGAACAGTATTCAGATGTTTTAATCGTTCATAGAATGTAAGTATTCATAAAATTTAATTCTTAGAAAAAAGGGAATGACTTGTAGAAGTTGTGTTTCTTACCTTCTTAAGATATGTATAAAGCAAACCTCCAAGATTTTCTACTATATATTCAGTATCACAAAAATCAATACATTTAAATACTTCCTGTATTACAAAGAAAACCGCAATTAAGATCAACACTGAAATATATCGTGCATGTTTCGCTATTGTTTGTATTTTTGCATCGAATTCTTTTTTTTTAATGTTTCAGGGGAGGAATATTCATGGAATATTACCTCATTATTTTATTCTTCAATAAATACCAGCTTAGAAACAGAATATTGAAATATGTGCGATAATCATTCATGCACAGTTAATAGTACGCACACCAAAAGAATGCCAATACAGATCAGACTAATTAAATGATATACTCGTATTTAGCTATTCACTTTGAAAAATATTCGCTTCTTCAGATACATTCCTGCAGTTTATCTGAATGTTAGCCTCAGGCTTCCGCTTTCCCGTCATTTTGAATTCGTGAATGTAATTGTAACTTTAAGAATTTTTATATTTATTTATTAATCTCGGGTTCATATCATTGTATTAATTGGATCGTGCAATCATATACTTCAGAAAGAAAAAGGAAAAGTTTCTTCATATGAAAGCTTCACATTTTTGAAAGAAATTTTAGTGTTTATTTTAGAAATTCGCAAATGAATATTTAAATCTTTAAAGGTAATTTAATAATATTTTCTAAAATAAGGGCAAAAACACAATCTCATTAAATATTCCTTACACTTCATTTTTGGATGTCCTTTTTTCATTCTAATAAGTACGATAGCCATAATAGCTTAATGGTAATAGTCACGAACTCATGGCCGGCGTTGTTTCCGTCTAGCCGTCGGTTCCAGCTTAGGTGCCGCTGAAGACTTGCCGGGTAGCGAGGCTTATGCATGATAAATCTTCTGAGGTCCTAAGTTCTCCCGTTTGGGTTGTGTAGAAGTTTGGAAAGAGAAGTCCAGCTCAGGAGTCATCTTTGACATTTGATTGAGGTAAATTACGATGACCGTCGCCAGTAGCCCTCGTGCTGTTTTAAGTACGACCTTAGTAAAAACAATTAATCTATGAATCTAATAAGTACAATAGTTAATTTACTATTAATTAATTAATAATATATTCCATAAGATTAACATTATATTTATGAATCTACTATTATGTGAATTTGGCTTACGTACTGCTCTATTTGAAATAGAATCGTATGACGAGATGTAAACAAAGGATGGATTTCCCTTCTTAAAATGCCTCACCTCTTTGGTACTGTGATTTTGAAAAATACGTTATTCGCAACGTTAAAATTTGTTATTTGATGGTTTCTCACTAAACTGGGCACTGAACTGGTAACAATCTCATGATGACATGATAAACCGAGCTATGATTCTGAAAAAATAACTTATACTAGACATTCAAAAGAGAAAAAAATAGAGGATTAAACTATTAATTGGTAAAATTCAAGATAAATGTGAAAAATATTAATAATAAATAACATATAGTAAGAAATTATAATATAGTTAATTAATAAGTTTTAGTAGGTAATTAGAATATTTTCTTTAAAGAAATGATATACACACATTTTATTAGCAGAAATACTTAAAGTGTTTTTCATTTAAAAAAAAATCATTATGCTATTGCGCTAACATAAAAATATGATGTAACAATTTCGATAAACGTTTTAATGTCCTTATATAATGAAGAAAAGAAAGTTAAATGAGTTGAGAAGAAAATGTTAGGAGCCATCGCAGAATTAAAATGTAAGCATATTTCATTAAAAAATAACGGAACAGCGCCAAGACTCCCGGGAATCTATTTATTATTTATAACAACCATTAGCTAAGTGAGTACGCGGCTATTCAATACCTGAAAGCCTTACTTTTGTTTACTCATGCTTAAATTCCAGAAATATGCAGGCATGCAACAAACATTTGAGCCAACTTCTCTTTTTCGGAGATAACCGCTAAAACGTTATATAAAGAACCTACAAATAAAGAGTGGTTAAATGATTTGTAAATATACAGGGAAAAGAATAAAAAATATCTTTAAATAATGTTTGATTATATCTTTGTATATAATATTTGACGTATTTACCAGCACTTTGAGTGAATTAATTAAAATTAAATTAGACAAAAACACGAGTTCGTTACGTATATGTTTATGGCTTTTTGCGAGTTTTACATCTGGAAAATAGTTTTATATCAATTGCGTCTCAAAGCTCTCAGGAGGTTTAATAATTAAGATAACCGAGTTGACTTCGTCATCGTCGTTTTATCGTAGTATAAATAATAAAATCTTTCACCTGTAATTTATAGTAAGGTTATATTAAATAATTTTAAAATATATTTTGAAAGTCCTATGGTGTCAAATTAAAATACATTTCAAAGCAAATACTATTTTTTTCTTACAATAGAGATAATATACAATCAAATAAATTCAGCGATGCATTATAAATAATATTTAAGACAAAAATAGGTAATATTTATATGCATTTCAAAAAAATTACTCAAGCCATTTCAAATTTATTCTGAAATGCTCTTTTCTGTCAGTGAAATTAATTAGAATATTTGCTCATTAGGAGTCATTTATTAAAAATAATTTAGATCTCTATATAATGTACAACACAGCTGTCCAATCTGAGAATGAAAGCTATTAATAACTGTAAATGTTGTTCACACCTGTCTCATAATTACAAAATTCATTGAAATGTAATTAATTTTTAAGTCGTTTTTCTCGAATTTATAGTCTTATGTTAAACTAACAATGGGAAACCCTTTAAGCGGTCAAACCTAAAATATGTCAAAAGGACTAAAGTACACTTGCGAGAGAGGAATTAGAGATAGCAAAAGATAACTTAAGAACAATTACTATTAATCATTTTACTGTCTTAGATCGATAGAAAAATAGGTAAATTTTGTCACAATATAAAGTTCCTATAAGAGATGAGGGCTCAAATCGTCGAAATATATTTTTTCTTTCTCTTATGGGGGTTGGATATCTTTGATAAATACGAGTAAAGAGCTCTGAGACGCCCTAATGATTATTTTCTATTTCTGACCCTTATCCTTGTCAATCCACAATCCCGTTTCATCCTTTTTTGTATTTACGTAATTTGTGTAGACCTCAAATACTCGTTTTCCCCCCGTAAATTAACAAATGTTTGGTACCATTTGTCAAAATAAGAAGCTTTTTAGCTAATAAAGTCAGCCGATGTACGAATTTCTTACTGTTGAACATTTATTTTTCCTAGATTAATAATAAAGTACAAATCTTTGACGTGCAAAAAACTCATTGCATTAATATTTATCTAAGAGTAATAACGTATAATACTGAAACAAACTAAATCTACTCTCATATGGATACCATCAATATTATCAGATGCAGTTTAATGTTACTAAACATCTTTTTTGTTGATAATGTTAACAATTTTAATGTTATGATCAATAGTTATTATATAATTTTAAATTTATTAATAAATTCATAAGATTAGATGCAATTCTTTTATACAATTAAGGAATAACTAGGTAGAACACTGGTTAATTGTTCCTAATAAAATCGAGGAGTCTATTCATTTTTTATTTTGTTGAACAAAATGGTGGAAACGCCAATGAGATAAATCAAAGAAACAAATTAACTTCGCATTAAATCAACAATTGTTTCCAGTAGTGCTGAATGAAAATTATGGTAATAAAAATACTGACTTATATTTATTGATTGAGTAACACTCAAGACATGAAAAATCCCTTTATCCCATCTAAGTCAATAGCACAGATTCGGAATTTTTAATTCTCAGTTTAAACAATAGATAAATGTTTCTGAGAACAAAGTCATCCAAATAGGAATCTTATTCACTTTTGTAGTAACATTTTAATACCCCCAGCCGAAATTTATTTTTTGCCCCATTTCTTCCTCTTAATAACATATTCAATAAAGTGTTCGCAATATATTTGAATGCCATTTTATTCGTTTGCTCAAAATTAATGGCTCCATAAGACAGAAATTTAGATTGACGCTTCCCCACACACAATGAATTTTAAATACATCTTCCATTTAGGACAGACTTTACATTTTTTGTAGGTCAAAATTTTTTTCTAATATAAAACCATCACCTGAGATCAGTCTATTTTTAAAGAACGATACAAGTAAATTTGTTCACATATATTTTTTAAGCTTGCATTGAAAATACGAATTTTTCTACAAAAAATACCAGCTAACAAAAAACTTAATCGACCATTGGATTCAACATGTTATTAAAATGAGCAAAGCATTAACTCATTTTAGTAAACTGTTGGTTTGATTTGGTTTTATTGATGTCGTACTAGAAGCAACACGAGGGGTATTGGCGACGGACCTAGCAATTCTAAACCTCGGTCAAGGGACGAAGACGACACCTGAGCTCTCACCCCCCTCTCCTAACATCCACACCACGGCAACGGGAGATTTAAAGGGATGCGGGAGGCCCCGAACAGATTTAAAGTGCATCAGCCCCGGCTACACGGCGGGTCTTTAACGGCCAAGGATCGAACCCGCGACTGAACTAAAACCGCTGGCCCTCCTATTCTAACTTCCACACCACGGACTTAGGTCTCCGACAGATTTAACGTGATTCATCCCAGGCTAGACTGCGGGGCTTTAGAGGTATCAAGGCTCGCACCCACGACTTAACGAAAACCTACGGCTTCGAGTCCGATGCCTTAAGCACTAGGCTACCCGGCCATAGCAAACCGTTGGAGCCTATGCTATACAGGTTGCAAAGACTGTAGACAGTCTACGTAATAGATACATTTTTTCTGAATATTTTCGTATAGTTATACGGAAATTACCATTTTGTGAACAGAATACAGAATAATCCAAAATAAAATATTGGCATGTAATTTTTTTTTTTTAAAAAAATTCATTGGCTCATATTGAATAAAAAACAAAACAAAATCTTATAGAGACTAATGGAAAAATAAACGACTTTGAACTTTTCTACGAAATTATTTATTTAAAGTGATAATACGATGCAAATTAAGTAATGTACTAGTGTTTGTGTTATTTTTAATTCTACCTTTCTGAAATGATACTTGTTATATTCCATATAATTCTACTTGACGGATAATTTATTTATCTGACTGTGAATGATTACTTTTAAATTTTGATGAATTATAAAAAAAAAAGTTTCACTTATACAACAATTATTCTTCGCATATTTACAATCATCCTCAAATTATTGCTCTTGAATCTTGCTGAGTTAGGATGTCGGTTCTTCACCACTTTCAATGGATTGGTCAAGACCATAAGTGATATTTCTCTTGAAATATCATAAAATTATACATACATACATATATATATATATATATATATATATATATATATATAT
>BMAW01013877.1:87674-101465 GCA_019974015.1 Nephila pilipes
TCTTGTTGTGCTTCGTTCAGTTACGTATTGCTAGAGTACTTTCTTTACTTCAGAGGCTTTTACTGTCATTTCTGTTTTAATCTGCTTTCTTTCTACGCGATTTCTTTCTGAATAATAAACACTTGTCCAAAATATTATATTTACAGAAAGGGAAAAGGCGTCTATTGCCAATTATTATTAAAATACATTGCTAACTCTGATACCATTTCTTTCTATTTTAACTCTTTCAGATATTTCATATGCAAAAATGGTCTAGGTTGTCAGGTCTTAGATTGTAAGTATAAACACTGCTGTATTTTTGGACGAAAACCTCATAATATGTTTCAAATTAGCAAGAATCATTGAAGAAATTTTGAAAATTGTCTCACAATGTTTTACACATATTTTAAGAAGAAACTATTTTTAAGCATTTGTTTTGATTGTTTTTGTTTCGTAAGTACATTTACCATATGAGATTTTCATTTAATAATAAATTGATCTTTAATACATTGTTTAATACAATTTTAATAATTAATTTTGATTGATCTTTAAACATTACTTTAATACATTTTAATATTAATTTGTTTGATTCTTTAATACATTTAATTTCCACACCAGACATATCAAACCACAATCTGAGTGAATCTTTAATACATTCAAAACAAATTTCGTGACTTTTAGACACCAATGAGTCAAAGAAAAGAAAGAAAGGTAAGAAGAGTATGGGAATAAAAACTTCAATTCATCTGCAAATACTATTTCTGTAGAAAATTGTACACAAGAAAATGTTTTGGTGATTTAAAGATTGAGGTTTTAAAGCAAGCTCTAACAAGGATTACAATTAAGTTTGAAAAAGCAGAGTTTAAAATAATTTATGATTTCATTGATTCAGAATCCCAAAACACTTTTAAATGAATGACATTCTTTATGCATCTTTATCACAATTACGAAATGTTCGCAAATTCACAATGGACGTACAATTATGGTGCAGTATTAATAGTTTCTGTGTGCTAAATAAACATCACATCTGAAATACACCACATCTGTATTCAGATGGCACCTTCACCTGTTCTCACCCACCCCTCATCCTTTAGTTCACACCACGATTCTTTATTTTAAATTCTAATGACTTATTCTTTTAAACTTTTATTATTCAGCAACATCACAATAAATGAGATTCTCTTAAAGGTATTTTAATTTTGTATATTTTATTAATTGTGCAAACATCCACTCAAAATGGGTATTGGAAATATATTAATCAGGTTCATCTCAGATTGGAGATAAAGGCCCGATTCGGGCTAGGTGCTTCTCAACCTTCACTACCAACTATCCATTTTCGGTCAGTCAAAATATTTCTGGTTCGTCTTTTACAACTCTTTTAACAACCGACCTAGCAAAAAGTTCCCCTGTCAGGAGTCAATTACCAGGTATAAATATTCCTGTTCGTTTTGCTGAAGAAAACCACTACATATTTTAATGTAACATTATTTTCCGTCTGTATCTTACTATGTCATGATATAAAATTCGCAGTGAAATAATTAAAAACACAAGATAATCGTGATTAGCGCACACACCATGTATAGTAATAGATAATACGATAGTCTGAAAATAAGATAACGAAATAAATCCTGTATCAAAAGAAAAGTAATATTATATTCGTTCTATAATAAAAATTCTAGGTAATTCTGATTCTATAATAAAGTATGAATATTCTAAATTAACAGCATCTTAATAATTAGTTCAGAGGTTATTAAATAGGTTTAACGTTAAAACTGTTCATCCATTATTATGTTAACCTAAGAAGGATTAAAACGGAAGAAATTGTTAGAAAGATGAAAGTAATTTATCGACATGATATTGAAAGATTGAAAGAAAATGCGTCTAAATGATTTACTTTCTTCAGAAACTTTAACATCGTAATTACTTAAACCGTTTACCTTCTATTAACAGAAAAGATCTTATTTTATTAGGTTTACCTTGTTACTCTGTAACAAAACTACTATGGTGGGAAAGAAGAGTATAGAAGAAACTTTACAATAAATAAAATTAATACACCTCTTAAGATCCCTAGTTATGGGAGTATTCAAATTCTCATTTATATTTGTATTTGAGCATGGATTACTGTATTTTTAGGAAGTGGGAGCTGATATAAATGAATTATATTTACGAAAGACTATTTTCTTTCAAAGGTATGACTGTAATCAACCTAAATAATCAATGTTCATTAAAATAGATTTTCTTTAATTATTTTCTTATATTCAATCATATTTCAAAGCTTGGATTTGATTGTATAATCCTCTTTTCATCTGATAGTAACAAAATTAAATTGTACTCTCTTAAATATTCTCACTGACAGGGCTGACTGGATGAAATATAATATTCATACATTAAGTAAATCGGATAAAAACCAAAGTTTTTAAAAACGTTTTGTACTTAGTTTAGTTTATTAAAATTTCTTGAAATATTTGTTAAAACTTGTCACATATGTCTAATGATTGAAAATTTGATGACACAAACACCAAATTGAAATACATAAAACGTTGTAAATAATTCGAGATAAGAACCAACGGCTTTAAAAACATTTTATATAATTTGGCAAAGTTTATTAAAAATATTGAAATATTAGTTAAAACTGGTCACAAATATCTAAATATTGCATTGTTAGAAACAAGTAAGAACGGTTCCCAAAATTTCAAATTTGATGAAATTTGGTTAAGAATAACATGGAAATTTCATAACACACTGATACACACAGACAGACACCAAATGAAATACATAAAGTAAAACACTAAAATTAATTAATTAATCCGGTAAATTAAATGGTTTGAATGCAACAACCACCACCCTTGGTGACAAATTATTTGTAATTACACAGTATTTTGCCAAATGTGAAGTAAACTGGACCGTTTTACAGACTCATCGTTCCTTAAAATCAAGTTTGAAACCAATTTTGAAATCATATAATTAGTTGGGCTAAACTACATTGTTAAAATATTAGTTAAAATTTGCCGCTAATGTCTAGAGCATTGCATTGTTAGACAGTAAGAACGATTCCCAAAGTTCAGGCTCCTAACTTGATGGGAGTTGGTTAAATTAACGATCAGTTGATGACATACACACCAAATGAAATACATAAAACGTTTTAAAAATAAAAGTGTTTTGAAGATGGATTTGTGGAAACGTTTATTCGGCAACAAACCGAGTTATATAACAAAACAAACACATTAAAAAGCTACTCGCGGGACATTGAAATGACAAAGAAGATTTAATCATTTCAATGGAAAAATTAATACAAATGATATTTTACAAAAACTGACTACAGTCAGTATACATGACTAAAATGCATATGTTCTTTTATGACGAAACTGCTTTTATTCACAGAATATCTATGCGTCAGTATTTTGCAGCCATTGAATAATAAATTATATGATTCAGTTCCTCAAATGATGATATTCATAATGGTACAAATAATGTTTCGTCAAAAAGTAAACTTTAAATAAACCAAGTGTATCTTGACTTATCCGTAATTTGAAAAAGCTTTCAATCTGATTATGTATACTGATCCAATAATGAGACTTACAAAGTTTCAGAACATTTTCAATTTTAATTTATCATCATTATTTTGAAATAAATTTACCTTTTAGAGCTTCTTTTCCGTATACATATTACCTTTTATTTATCCATTTTTGTTTCCGTCCATTATTTGCTCATCAAATGTAGCGGCCAGAGACAAAGGTTGATGGGCGAAAGAACTCAAAGGTAATTTTCAGCAGCAACAACAGAGTTAAAGGAATTCCATCTGGAAAAGTTTAGGTTAAGACAATGCAAATATATTTCCAGTAGTATGCGAAACTATTTAAACGTGCTTGTGAAATAGGCAAGAGATATAAATTCTAAACAACTGCATAGCTGTGAGTTCATTGAGTTTCCATCGGTAATTTCAATGCAAAGTAGTAAAGATGTGTACCATGCAGAGAAAATTTGGGAAACAAAATAAGAAATTGGAGATGAAACGCCCCAATTGAATTGTCTTTTAGTGTAATACAAAAAGTCAGTTGTAGTTTCTACAGAATGTTATGATACAAATGTAGACTGGTTCTTTTTGCTAACCTAAATACCTACTTTATCAACATGATGAATGCTTCCAAAACTTTAGTGGATGGGATTAAACATTTGCATTATTTAGAAGTTTTCTTAAAGTAGCTAAACAAAGTGTTCCGTCATTATTGTTCAAATAGTTTGTTCATTTAACAAACAATTGAATACAATTCATTTTATGTTTCTAATCAAATTTTCCGTTCGCTGAAATAAAATAAAATTAATTTTGCTATATAATAATAAGTAAAGAATAAACAAAGGCCATATATATATATAATATATATATAATATATATTTTCTCTTTCTATACTCTTCTCTCTAATATGTAATATACAGGGGTTGGACAAAATATGGAAACCTTTTAAAAACATGTTTCTTCCTTAATATGGTGTAGGAAACCCGTTGGCATCAAAACAGCTTGCAGTCTTCTCGGAATGGATAAATACAGTTCCTGTATGTGTGCCAAGGAATATTATACTATTCTTCCTGCAAAACGGTGTAAGTTCAGATAACGATGTTGGCGGTGGATAACGAGAACGCACTTTCCGTTCCAATGTAGACCACAAGGTTCCGATAATATTCAGGTCTGGTGACTGTGGTGTGGTCAGGACAAATCCTCCTCGTGCTCAGAAAACCAGTCCTGGACAATATGAGCTGTGAACAGGGCTTTAATCGTCTTGGAGGCCTACCATCACCACCAGGGTAGTTTGTACCATGGGATTAACTGATCTGCCAAAATGTTCACATAAGTCTTGGCAGTCATGTGCCCTATTACAGTTATCCATGGGGCCAGCAGAGAACAACGGCTGCCAAACAGAACCCCGCCATGTTTCACTCTTGGCAACAAAGCAGTCTGTATTATAGGCTTGGATGGCGTTCTCAGACTCGGCCAGAGGTGGAAACAATGTGAAAGAAGACTCGTCAGACCATATTACGCTTCACTGCCCTATAGTCCAAACTTTATGACTTAAACACCACCTTTTCTGTTACGGGCATTAGCATCACTTTGATGGTGGCTTCTCGAATTGCAGCACGGCTAGAAATTCCCTGTTTATGAGCTCCCTTCTAATTGTTTTGGTACTCTGGTTCTGTAACACAACATTTTCATTTCAGCAGTAACTTTGCAGCTGTGGTCTTCTTATTTTCTCACAATTGCCCTTAATAGTCGTCTGTCACGGTACTCAGCACCTTTCGTCCGCGCTGTGATTTAGCAGATGATGTTTTCCGCTTTTCAAATATGCGGAATAAATCTTCGATAGTACCTCTTGAACACTAAACACCTCCGGCTACCTTGCTTACGGAAGCACCTACCATGATGCTCAACCAATTTGCCCACGTTCGAAGTCTGTTAACTCTGACATAATGCAATGACAACCTCGGTACTCCATTAACAACTAAACTATTTAGCACATTTGCGAAGTTGTATAGGTGGCGTTAGTAGTCAAAAACATAAGCGCCACCTACATATTTCATTAAAAATCAATCTTTCAAACATGCATTTTACAGGTGTTTCCATATTTTGTCCCCCTGTATATATATTGATTGACTTGAAATTGCTGGTTACTCATTTTGCGATGTAGACGCTCTCACCAAGAACAGTTTTAGGAACTCTTATCTAAATGTAATTTTATCGATAATCTACTCTTATCCATCGTTTATGTGATTTTTAGCGACTTTCTCACCAAAATGGTATGACAGACATGAAACGGAATATGTTTTCATGCATACTGTGTATTATCACCAGTGAAGATTGGTGAAGTTGCGCGAATGGAAAATACCAAATAATTTAATATTGAAGAGCTGATGGAGAGTTGGAAAGACGTTGGAGAAGGGCGTTTTATGTTATATGGACTATAACATAAAATTTTATGTTATATGGCTATGGACATATTTAGCGATAGAAATACATATACATACGTAACGATAGAAATACATATACATATATTAACGATAGAAATACATATACATATATTAGCGATAGAAATACATATACATATATTAGCGATAGAAGCCATATTTAGCGTTGGCTCAGAATTAGTTGGAATCTTACGGTTGTTGAAGATTAACTTAGTTTAGCTCCCAAAACTGCGGGATTTTGAAAAATACTAATGGCGATTTCTTGTTAGCACACAACAATACAGTCACTTGCAATCCTAAATGTTCGAAATCAGATCTCTTAAGGCAGGGACAAAATCTTATGATAGACACTATGTCGAGTGTATCTCATTTGAAAGCTAAGCTTTTATGATGAATTTTCTGACAAAGGTTGTATCTTTGGCAATACTAGATATAGCTTTGTGTATGGGTGAAATGAAATTTCTATATTATTTATATGGCGTGACTTTTACTAATTGTTTTATTTTCTCATATACTTGAAAGTCGTGGATAACCATTATTACAAGTCAGTTTCTTAAAATTTTAAATTTAGATTATCATTATCATTAAAATTGAAATGTTCTTGATATTTTCGTATAGATTCAAATATAATATTATCGTCTTCCCAGCAAGCGATTTTCCTTTTCTATTACAAACAAATTATGATTTCAACTTGCGAATGTCATCTTATTTATCAATTTTGTAGTTGAAATTAACTGTTCTTAATTCAGATGCATAAATTTCAAAATACATAAATGAATTATCAGGGAAAAACTCCATATACTTCAATTAATTTCTTTCAATTAAAGTAAATAAATAAAATAGTTTATTTTCTATCTAATCATAACCTTTTATCAAATTACTCACATTCTTCATTTAAAATTACAGTATTAAATGTTTCATCAGACTGGCGCGTTTTAAAATGGCATCAATTAGTTTAGAAAATAAATATTCCATAGAATAAATTTTCTCTTCTTTTAGAATGAAATATTTAAACGAATTAGATTAAAGAAAACTTACTATCATTCATTTTTAATATGGAATCTACAAAAATATATTTGTTGCAGGTATGAAAATAGTTTCATTTAATGCAAAGTTTCTCTGAGAATGCTTTAGTGTTATTTGAAATTAAACCATTTTAGTATACTTTCTCTCAAGGGATACTCTCTCGAAGAGAAACTATTTGGTGGGAAAAATTCTGCTTGCGCATTTGATTTGAAACCCAGTTAAAAGAATATTTCGAATATATGTTTGTTCTTTAAAAGTGAGAATTTTGACAGATAAACATTTTGTGTTAAATTATGCCATTCATAAACTTTTAATAAATGGTGCATTAAAAATCGATTCGATTTTCAAAGTCAAAGTACTTTTCAAAATGTGCGCTCAAGTAATGGGTATTTTATTTAAATGAAAATAAATACTTTGTTTGTGATTTCAGAAATGAATAAATTCACACACTGAAATGTTTCCGTAGAAGATAAGATTTGGCTGGGAGAAGAGTATAACAGCTGTTGTAATTTGTGTTGCTATAAAATTTAATCATATTCATTTTAGTAAGATTTTTAAGCATCCTTAATTCTTTAGAACCTCTAAGGCTAACAGTGTAGAGTGGATGCGATGAGATAAAATTAATTTAATTAACACCAATAACATTACTTAATGATTTGATAACACTAATTTAGGTATGAAATAATTAATCAATTTGATTAATATTAAAATTAAAATAACTGAATAATCAATTAATTTGACTTATAATTTAATTTATTTGATTTTGAAGATTATTAAATTTTTGATTATCAATTTTAATTTGAGAATATATATACTTATATACATGTATGTATGTAGCAATATATGTTTTGTATATATGTAATAATGTGTAATGTATGTATATGTTTGTATATGTATATGTTTTGTATGTATGTATATGTATGTGTATATATGTTTGTATGTATGTATATGTATATGTTTGTATGTATATATGTTTGTGTATATATATGTTTGTATATATATGTTTGTATATATACTATATATGTTCAATATCTTTACATATAACCAATATATATACTATATAACAAGTTGAACTGAACATGTAATGAATGGGCAGACGGCTTGGATTTATTAGCGGACTCTGAACAGCTAAGCTTTGCTTTGAGGCTTTCTCAGACTGAGAACATGGTTTATATTTATGAGATATTTCAGAACACTGCCCACTGGAAACATAAAGAATATTTAGGAAGTATCTAGATAATTATGGTATAGAAGTTTACTCCTAGACGAAGTGCATTCAACCGTCAATTCACAATCGATGCCGTTTTCCGGAATAGTGTCTTACTACGATTTTTCGAGGATGAGCAATATCACAAGGCTTACAAGCCCCGGTGAGATGAAGCATTCGTCTTTTGAACATTCTGGGTTTCGAATCTAATGCTGTCAACAATAACACTTCACAATGTTTTGTTTAATTGTTTACACTTTAAACCTGTGTAGATTGTATATTAAATATTCAAAGAAATTATTTCATCCTTCCTTTTATAGATATATGGTAAGAGTAATTGTCACGCTGAAATATTGACACCATCAATAAGTCAATTGGTATCAGACTGTTGAGCTACAACTGAGTGTGAGTCATAATGCATGATCCAAAATTTACTACAACTCGTAAAGACATCAAAGGCTCCCAAAACTATTTTACTGAACCGCTTCTCCATTTGTTGACTAAAACATTCTTTCTTCATCAAAGTCACGACAATGGTGTTTGTAGCCCTGAATCTTTAAAATTAAATTTCCTTTTCTAGAAAATATAACTTTTTCATTTATTTTTCCATGACTTATTTTAGCCCATTTCAGTATTTCTTCTCAATGTTTCAATATTTTAGAGGTTTCTTCATTTTCATTAATTTTGTTTTAGTATTTAAGACTCTTGCTGGAATTGTGACATGTTAAGATTTCTTGCTGAAGTCCAAATCTTACGGAATGCTCTTTGGTGTCAGAAAAAGAATCAATCATCCTTCATGTCAAAATCCTTGATGCTCTAAATCGTATTATCTTGTGTGAACACTCTATTATGGAATTGTGAATAGGAAAGTTTTAGAACGATTCTTTGAGATTTACCAGTATCCTCCTCTTTACAGATTTACTAGTATCCATACATAATGCTCTTTCCTTTACGCCGCAGCATCTTTAAATACATCGTGAATAACACAATCAAAACAATCATCTTCATGTTATGCGATCATAAAATTCTAACACATGCACGCTTTATAATGATCCTGATGTGACGTATATATTCTCAGGTGATTATAATTTCTTTACAGGCTCTTTATTTAGTTTCTTAGAAAAATAAGATCTTAATAAATTTCAGATTCCTTAGAATTGTTAAAATTTCTTAACACACTGTATTAGTTTTATTGGTAATTGAAGAAAACGTGCATAGCTTCGAGAATATTTTCGTTATTCTAAGAGCTGTGGCTATTAAATAACAAGATTGATGCTGCGACAGAAGAATTACACAAAGACCAAACGCCAGAGGCCGACGGCTGTTTAACTTGAAGCCTTCTCTTTCAAATGCAGTACCTCTCACAAATGCTTATACCCGTAGCCTTCATTCGCATTAGAGTTACTTAATTGTTTCCTCGGAGAAATGATAATTGTAACATTAGAGTAATGAATTGTTATGAAATATCACACGGAACATGGAAACACCGCTACTGTAACTTATAATCCACTGAAAGAAGTGTATGGAAATGAATGTTTATCCCGTGCACGTGTTTTTAATAGGTTTACACTTTTTCGAGGCGGTCGAGAAAGCGTTGAAGATGATTGAACGCTTGGGTCGCCTTTCAACGTCAAAACCGGATGACAGTATCGAAACATTCGGTAATACGGTTCGATCTGACTGTCGATTAAGTATGTGACATTGGGCTATTCGCGGTTTCTTTTCACTATCCTTGGGGACTTTTTATTGAGATTGATTGCTTTCGCTAAACAACCTTTGCACAACCAAAAATGAAACGTGATACGTAAAGTTATTATGTAAAGCAGTTAGGAATGAAGTGAAGCGGTTGAGTTGAGAAATATATAAACTCCGTCTTAAGGAGTAGAGTATCGGAAAGAGTATCTGAAAGAGAGGCTGTAGGAGAGGTGAAGCTGAAATGATAGACAAGAGGAAGGAAGAAATAGAGGGTTCGAGTAAGTATTGCTGTTAGAAGGATATTTCCTAGTGTTTTCAACAGTTGCTCCGGAGTCTGAGTTGCAGTCGAGGAAAGATTAGTGGAAAGAGTCTGTTAGATTACTATTGGTGAGTTGAACTAAGGTATTAGAAAGCTTACCCTGGAGAGCATAGCCATTTGTGTCATAGTAAATATATGCTAATAAATTGTTGAAGTATTGTTTTGGTGATTCTGTAATTATTTGTGTCGTAGCGTTTAATAATTGAATCTAGTGATGGCACAAGAGGACCCCCGGGTCGGGCGGGAGTCACAAGTATTCCTGCGATTCTGAGACTGTAGGAATTGACAAAGGATCCATACAGCCATTTTTTCCTCCAAGACAACGTGCCGGCATTTTCCAAATTGTATGTCATGAGGTGTCTAGCCAAGTGCAGCATCCTAGTTTTAGACCATTCACTGTTTCGAACAACTGAAGATTCGCATGAATGCTGTAGGGATAGAGAAGAGGTGTGTATTAAAGGTGATAATAAGAAAATATGCATTACATCAAAATAAAATGCTTTATAGCGATAGTCTTGTTATTTATAGCCTCACCTAGCATGTCGTGAACTTTCAAACAAAGTCAACAAAAGCTCGAAATTGCACGAAAAAAATACAAAAACGATCAGCTCGACCAGTACCGAATAGAATACTCCGAAACTCTCCTGTCGGATTGAAGTACAATTGCTGTAATTTACTGGTGAAAAACGGGTCCTAGGTAACCTTGCGACTATGGACTATTCCAGATTTGCACTTCACTAACCGCGGGGACGTTTTTGTAATTTGGATTGCGCACAATTAGAACTCCTTGCCAAACAATTAAAATGACATTAGATAAATTAGATGAAGCTAAGAAATGTATTGAATTGAATTAAGGATAGTAAGAATTAAAGATTAATCAAAATGGAATGAGAAGTGGGATAGAGAGTTACGACAAGCTGATACATGTTTCGGCTGGAATGAATCATCGTATTTAATCATTTATATAGAAAGTAGTCAGAAGTGACTCCTTATCAGATAATGGAGTCAAATCTGGTATAATAGAGAAGTGCTCGAATCGGAATGAGTCATTTCGTAAGCTAAGACTTTATTATTTGAGCATGAACTAGGCTTAACTAGTTAAAAGGGATTCGAGTGAGAGAAAGAGCAATCTTGGATATTATTTAATAGATAATAAAGTGCGAATCTTCTCTTGTGTATGTTCAGTAGGTGTCGAACTTATTGCCTATTTAATTAGACTTTGAGATGGCTTTAGAGTTAAATAATGAAGGAAATATGTCATAATCTTATGTTGGTAAAGAAACCGATCGAGAGAACGAGATTTATACACTTGAATGTTACACAAATAATTTTCAGCAGTATTATGCGATAATTCTTTTACAGTTTCCTTATTAGCAACATGCGAGTATGTTTCGTAAAATTTTATTAATTTTGGATTGTCTTATTCTGTATAGTTGTTATTTGTATACTTTTGATTTCTTAAAAACTGGGATGTCTCTAAATATGAATTGAATATCAAGATAACTCATTTTTGAGTTATATATATTCAAAGGCACAAGATTTAATACACAAAATTTGTCGAAATTCAGTCAATTTGTGACGAAATTATGTTCTTATTCGCCTCTGTGCCATAGTTAAACTAAATATACTAATACTAAGAGTCAATAAGTCAATCAAAGAGACGTTAGACTGATCTCGCACACTGTATTTATTTCACAATTTAATACTATAAAGACAAATGTATACCGACTCTCCCCAAAATATCGCCCTAGGTATATATTCATTTGTTGAAGCTGTCTCGATTTCTAGGCTACACTATGCAATAGATAATTTGTTGCAATTCTCGACCCCGACTATAGACAACTGTTAAACGATAGAGTCACTCGACCTCTATCTTGTGTCTCAAGCTTAGCTTATATACTTAGTAAAGATTTATGAAAAATAACGACTCAACTTGACTCGGAGTTGAAGAACAACTCAACTCGACTAGCAGAGCAGGAAGAACTCACCGCCAGGTGAATTGAGTGAGGGAAAAAACGAGTAACAGGAGAACAATGGCGGAAGAAACGAGCAATGTCTGATAATTCAGTTAGTTGCGTAGTATTATTGTAAATGTTGTGTATTGTGCTACATTAATGTTTAAATTAAAGTTTTGCAGCTAAAAGAAAAGTCTGAACTAACTAATTATTTTTTTTACAACCACTCTCACCACCTAACAACAACTCGACCAAATGGAACTTATTTTACTTATTTCCTATCTACCTCGCTTCACTTTATTTCTACCTGCCTGTAATTTAAATACTCACGTTTCATTTTTGGTTGGGAAGAAGTTGCTCATTTATAGCAATCAATCTTAATTAAAAGTTCCCAAGGTTAGTGAAGAGAAGATCGCGAATTGCCCATACTCACAAATTTGTCGTGAAAAATACTTTTTTTTATATTCAAATGACATTATATGTTTTTCACGGTTAATGCCCATCGTAAAATAACCTCACAGAAATATTTTTCAGTTGAAATATTTTTTACTGAATAAATGGAAAAATGTAGACTAGTAAGTAAAAGCTTAATTAGGTGAGTTCTAAAGCTTGGTAAAATTATTTTATAAAATTAATAGCAAATAAACGCTTATTGCCCTGAAGAATAATGGGTTCCGATTTTTATTTGACTTCTTTCAGCCTAAGAAAAACATTCGTGATAGTTTTCACATTAGAATAAATGCAAAAATTTCGAAATTCATTCAGTAAAAGCGAGTAGAGCATGATAATCCAACCAGCGAAATGTGGCCTAGTTTCTAGAATAAATGTTGCGTAACATTTGAGAGAGAGAAAGCGCAGATTTCCTTTTTCGTTATTTTTATAAAAAAATTTAATGAGATTATTTGGAAATTTTATTCGGAGATTCTGCAGCATTCCTTCGGGAATTAAACTATATTTCACTTTTATAAGCTAAAAGTAATTTAGGAGAAATTTTAATAATTATTGGAATCGTGCTTATTAATTTTTGTCTTGAATACGATTTTATTTCAAAGTATATATATATATATGTTTGATATAGATTTAAAATTTTTTGCTTTATTAAATAAAATTCAATAAATTGGATTATTTTTCCTCTATCTAATTTTATGAAAATTCTCATCTTGATGAAGAGTTAGTTAATATGTAATTAAAACAGAAGAATTAAACAATGTTTAAAATTAAAGCATTTTTTAAAATGCTAAATTACTCTAAATTATTTGTTAAGAATTGAAGACTGTTTTTCAATCAGTTAGACAGTATAATGTTTTATTTTAAATCATACCGTTCAAGTGTCCCCGATAACCGAGTGATCAAGGTCGCAATCTCGAGGACGACATTGTTTCCGTCAAGTCGTTGGTTCAGGTCCTGATGCCACTAAAGGCCTGCGATGTAGTAGAATTGATGTATATTAACTCTGTAGAATCGCCAAGTCATTCCTATGGAGTAGAATTTTAATGAGGAATGCCAGCTCATGTGTTATCCTCGTCACTTGACCGTTACATTTGACTTTAGAATCACGATGTCCACCACCAATATCCTTTATGTTGCTCCTGGGCACTACATATAAATAACAGACCCATCAATTCCCCTATCTGAAGCATAATTGATTGATTTGA
>BMAW01013877.1:101475-115633 GCA_019974015.1 Nephila pilipes
AGCATAATTGATTGATTTGATTTGAAGCATAATTGATTGATTTGATTTGTAAAGTCAAATGTTTTTTTTTTCATTATCTTTGTATTACGTTACTAGTAAACAATATTGAAAACAAATCGTTGCACTTTTTAGATGGATGGTTTCCAGAAAGAAATATTTTAACAAGATCTCAGCAAAGCTTTATTTTGCTTTCAAAAATTATATTTGTAGCAGAAGGAATTTGGAATTTGTGATATGATATTGATATGTGTATTCAGTGAAGAAAAAATTATTTTTCGCAAATCCAAAAGCTTAAAGAAAATAACCTGTTTCCTACAGTGATAATATTTGTAAATCAATTAAAAACAATTTCAATTTTGAATTGAAACAATAAAAAGGGAATCCTAGTACTTTTAATATTTTAAAACTTTAATTTTAAATCTTACACCTTTGAGGGGCGTTATATAAAAAGCATTAAATTTTAGTTAAAATTCATCTGATATGAATTAGTAATGTTAAAAGGACATAATACCAAGCGGTAAAATTTATTTTTATTTTTTTCCTGATTTTTAAGACCCGGTGTATATACCATAGCGCCTCTAAGACATTTTATTTGTACTCTCACTGTTTAGTATTCCTTCGAAAAAATAATAAGTACTTTCACAAAAAAAGTATATTATTTTAATTGATTTGGAAAATATTAGGATCACAAAACACTTTTGAAAAAAGGAGAACTTTATGATGTATTTTTATTTCTAAGAGTGATAATTTATGCGAAAATGTGTTAATTAATTCATGTATGATTTTTATTCATATATAATTTTCATGATTTTTTAATGATAAAACTATATTATAAACTTAATAAACCAAATTTAGTAGAAATGCATATAGAAATATATTTATAATATGGCAAATTTTTTATTGCATGTACTGTAAAGATAATTTCTTCCTCACTTTTTTTTTGAAGGTAACTCCGATCCATCTGAAGGGACTCTTATCATTAACTGACTTACTCGATTGTACAAATATACGCCAAAAGAATGCTTAAGATTTGGCTCAATACTATGTGTATTAACCTTTCTCCCCCGTTCTACTTTCACTTTATACTCTTTTGTTCAAATAAGGATTTTAAGCATTATACTGGCCAGAAAATAAAACATTAGCTATAGGTACATAAGAATGAATAAACGGCTAAAATAGATATCGTGTGAGAAGAAATAAAATTCATAGGTAACGAGACATATTTGTCTCTGGTTGAAATCTGAGGAGATTAAAAGAGTTTATAAGAGGGAAGACCACTCGTAGGTGGGTAGCGGAACTCGGTGGAAAGAACACTAAGTTCAGAAATTTAGATAAAATCCAATGTAAAGTTCGAAAAATTTTGGACGTAATAGGTAAAGTTCCTGGACAGGCATCAAAACAGTTCAGGCGTGGACGTGTCTCCAAGAAAGGAAGAAGGGTCACCAGCGACTCCATCATCGCGGTATCTGAAGTGGTCAGTCAAGAATACAGGAATAAATTGCAAAAGAGTCAAGGTAGAATGAATGGTAAAATCGCTTTTTGTCCATAGATGATTGTTCCTCGGACAATAACGAATGAGGATGAGAGAGAGGGTCAATGAACGTGGTCCTCAGCCGGATGGCTTGTTCTGAACAAGAAATTAAAGGAGGCATAATATTAGTAAAACAAATAACAAATCCAATCAGATAGAATATAAAAATAAAATATCAAGTACAAAGCACACGATATAAAAACTTTTAAAATGACCCATATGGAAGGGCGGGCATTAATAATTACTTCACTAAAAAAAGTATCCCATTAAAGTATATCGTAAGAAAAGCAACAAGTCATAAGGGGTAAAAACAGGGCATCCAGAAAGTCCCGTACGGGAATCAAGGTCCAAAACTCACCCGTTAATTGTTGCAGATCAACCTAGAAAAACTGTCGTGTTGAGAAAGAGCCATTCTGAAGGTTTTCTTATTTTACTCTCATCAGATTAATAATCATTTGCCCAGCCAATATATTATTTCATCCACAAAGTTACACTGGTGTTCAAAATTAAAAGAATTTGCAGATTTTGTCGAATTTCACAAAAATAATTGAACGAATTGTAATAATGCTGATTTGAATCGAATATGAAAATCTTGCACATCGAATGCGCAAGTGTATACGTGTGTGGGGGGGGCAGAATTAGTCGAAAAAATCCGATTAATAAGCGCGCATTCTAAAATCTGCATTTCTTTCGCTAGCGCATTTTGCCGAATTTTTTTGGTGTTTTTTTGCAGCAATCGCTTAAATTAAAATTCGAACAGTAAAAATGAGTAATTACCAACGTTTAGATGATGGAATGGGTTGGCTTATTGTGGGTAGGCTAGAATCAGGCCGGTCTCAAATCCAGATTTGCAGAGAATTCGATTTGAAGCCCAGCGTCGAGTCCAACTTATGGAAGCAGTTTCAGAATACAGGATCCGTCGACAGAAAGTCTAGTCAAGGTCGCCCAAGAGTCACGGTAGCCAGAGATGATCGCCATTTGTCCATTATAGCGATGCGAGACAGGGATGCTATAGCTTCTCAGGTCTCTCATGAGTTGTATGCGTCCACATAAACGCAAACTTCAAGGGTCACTGTTCACAGAAGACTTCATGAGAGAGGGCTGTTTGCAAAACAACCTGTTGTTTGCGTACCGCTCAATTCTGTGAACATAAAATTACCCTTAAAATGATGCAGAGATCATAGAGATTGGAGTTTGGACCAATGAGCGACCGTTCTTTTCACTGATGAGTTCCTGTTCAGCCGAACTAGTGACTCTCGACGTACTTTCAAACGGAGAGAGCCAGGGACCAGCTACCTGTCCTCCAATGTCCGAGAAATCCACCATTAAGGTAGCGATGGCTCAATGGTCCGGCAGACATCATGTTGAATAGCCGCACACACCTCCATGTCTGAAAGAGTCACTGTGACAGCTGAGAGTTACAGGAATGAGGTTTTGAGCCCTATGTTCGTCTTTTCAAGGATGCAGATGATCCTGACTTCCTTTTAGTGGCTGGCAACATGACGTCACATAAAGCTCATCTGATCGAGGGATTTCTGAAAAATGAGGATATTTTCCAGATATATTGCCCAGCTAGATCTCCAGACATCAGTCGTATAGAGCATGCCTGGTGTGCTCTGGGGAGGGCAATTATATTTCGCAAGCCCCTTTCTAGAACTATCCAAGATCAGAAAACAGCGCTGAACGAGTGAGACCAATTGCACAGGAATTCACAAACTCTTATTTCCAGCATAAAATTGCGGTGGGAGGCTTGTATATCTGTAAGATGGGAGCATGACCCCTACTAACCCATTTTTTTTGTTCCATTCTGCGACTGTCGTTTCATATCTTGTGACTCCAGTGAGTGTTACGCACGATCATGCTTGTGTATTATAATTTCTGGATAATTATTTTCTTGTATTATATCAACCCTATGTGCAAACCAAATTTCATTATAATCTGTCCAGTAGTTAGTCCAGTAAACTGATAATATTCTTATTGTCTCTGAACTAAGCAAATATCAACCGCACTCAAGTGTTTTTGATACTTTTAGATGACATTCTCATTTCGTATTGAAGCACATTATTATTACCTTTCTGTCTTCAGCAACTTAAGCACACTTTTTCTTCTATTTTCCTGTTTCATTCATTTCTGATTTTGTATCCTTAACGTAAAATAAAATTTACGAAGATCAAATGTAGTTGCCTTTCCACATGTATTCCTTGAAATTCCAGCTCATAAAAAAACTATTTTCTCGCAATGCAATTCTATTTCTTTACGGTATTCAATCCGTTTCTTATTTTCATTTTTATTGTCCAGTTTTTCTTTTTTAATACCACTTCAATTACAATTAATGCTATTACAGTTTAAATGCAAGTAACGTTCCATAAAATTGTCAAAACTAGCAAATCAGTTTTCATTGCGCACAAAACTTCATTCCTTTGCAGAATAAATTTAAATCTTGTTTTACAAATATTATTTTTAAGAACAAATTAAAATATTAATTAATACAAATAAATTATTATTGTATAAATCATTGTAATTAAATTATTGTAAAGTAAATTATTATATTAAAACAAGCTATTGTAGAAAATTATTGTTTTAATTAATACAATATTACTGTAGTTTTATTATAAGAAATCAATTTATACATTATGAAAGAGAGAAAGTATTTTTCAAAGTAATATGCTTGCCCTATTTCTTAAAATTTATTTTAGTTAAAATTAAACAAGAATTTGTTATTCTTGTTCTGCCCTCCCATAAAAAGTATGCCTAAATGTCATATTAAAATTTAAAATTGCTCGGAGAAACTCTTAAAAATCATATTTTACGGACAATAAAATGACGAAAATCGAGAATTTCTTCTTTTTTAGACTTTGTTTTCACTGAAAGATCAATTATTCTACTTCAGTTTTGTTTTTGCTATCTAATGTCTTTATCTGATTTTTGATTAAATTCAAAAACCAATATTTCTTAATTTTTATGGTATCTAGCCTTCTTTGAGTATCAATAGTCCGAATCTATCACTATAATGAATTTCAGAAATAAATATGTACTTTTTGAGCATCCTGTATGATTATTTCTTATATAAAATAACATTTAATTTTGGAGGAATCATTGTTTCTTTTAAAAATGAATTCCTTATTTGATGAAAAAAAAATCCATTATTGGAAATTCACCGATTCTAGCTCATATTTCATCGAATTTATTCAGTTTCGACACATTTTTAAATAGTTATATTTATTTTATTTCATTTTTTCTTGTACATTTGAGTTATAAGAAAGCTGCAGCTTTTCCTAAAGCAATTATTTAAATTCCTGTTAATCAACCATACCAATTATTTGCGGTGCAGATGAACTGTCTCTCGGTTCTCTCGTCAGTGACATAAATCTACTGGTGCGAAATGTCCTCTTTAAATTTAGTATGAGTTCAGTAGGTTTGGGCAGTCAATGGAAAGAAAGAAATCCATCCATATCCAGGAGAAGAGGAAGATAGAAAACTCATCACCAGGATAGCATTCGGATAGCCAAGAACTCTTTCCCCCCTTTTCTGCTGAGTTCCATCAATAGCTGCACGGGTATAAATAATAAATACCACAGCTAGGCACGAAGAAAACTCCCAATTTGCATTTGCATAAATGTGCGCATGAAGAAATTATTTGTTCTAAAATACCACCTCATGGCAAGATGAGAAGGTGCAAGTGGTTCGACTCAAGAAGATCCTCCACAAAACTATTAAAGGAAGGAATATCGATTGCATTGACAATTGTAAAGAATAATGGGACCCAGTCTGAGGAAGAAGTCTACTAAGCTCACAAATCTGAGTGCGCTGCTAGAGTTAAGTAGATAATTCTAATATTAGTCAATAGATTAGTGCTTGACACGTATGAGGAATTATCCGCTTCTATAATAGTTCAGAGATCGATTTTTGGAATTATCAAATATCCGCATTATTAATTTGTAACTACATGGCTTAGAAACTGTTGAACTATTTACTTGAGGCAGAAAAACAACGAGATAGAAAGAAATAAAAGCCATTGCAACTTTTTATATTTGATATTTTCAATTTATTCTATTGGAATATATGTAGGTTTTTTTTCAGGTTTTAAAAAAATTTTTAGTTTGATAATATGAATCTGTCCTAAAGAATAAATTCAGGCATGTAAGTTGGGATTTTAAATGCATTGTCATACACAATAAAAAACATGACTGAAAGTTGCGGAAAAATAGAACAAAACGAGAGACAAATAGAACCTGAAGTTAAAAATTTAATAGATACGTGATAAAGCTTAATAAATAATAGAGAATATTTTTAATTTATTCACTTTCCTTTGTTACAAAAAAATGTTATGACTTAACTAATTTATATAAATCTACCAATTCGTTGTCTATATTTCGATTTTTTTTAAAAAAAAATTAAGATTTGAGAGGGAATTTTGCTCCTTCAACTAAGCATAAAACGAATTTTTCAGATGAACATGAATTTCGATTGAATTGAACGCACTTCTTATTGTAAAATATTTTGAATGTTCAAACCATTTTCCCTTTATAATGAAAGGTTTTCTAATTAAAGTTTTTTTTTTTCTAAAGGCTAAATTTTAACTTAAGATTGATGCAATTCTGATGAAAGAAATTTAAAATGTAGTGAGATGGAAGCTTAACAACATTCCAAAAATAACTCTTTCAAAGGGAGAGAATATATTGAAAGAAAACGTAAACAAGTATATGAATGAAGAAAAAATATACTTTGGAAAATAAAGAAAAAATTTAAAGAATAAAAATACATTCTGTGAATATAAAAGGTTATGTTTTTTTATAACAGTTACATTTAAATGGTTTGTGTTTATTCTTCATAGAATCCGAACCCTGCATTTTGAATTCTTCTTTGGAAACTAAGATGCAACAATAAATATAAGTATCTTGAACAATAGATATTTCTAAGCATAAATGTTTTTAAATGACATCTTTAAGATGTTTTTTCTATAGGAATTTTTTGTCATTAAGCATTTTCGAGACTTTCCATTCTGAAACTGGAAGACGATTGTTTTCTTTCTTCCCTTGAAAGACATAATCTTTATTCTTATAGTCACATAACATCTCATTATACATGAAAGCTTAAGAAGTTAAGTTTAAAATTTCTGAAACTATTCGATTTAAAAAGAATTCGTGATAAATACTGAAAATGAGTAATTTATAATCACCTAGAATTTAATACTTCAATACTCTTTAATTAAACTGATATGAAAATTGTATGAAACATTAGATTTTTAGGTTATTGTCTTATTTCCTAATTTGTACCTTAGCAAGGAATAAGAAAATGACAAAACATATTTCATTAGAATCCCTTGTAGACGTAATATTAATTTTTGTATTTTAGAAGTGAAATATCTGATAAAGTTTTCATTAAAAATTTAATCTAATTTTAAAGAAAAATATTTTGTTACATAAATTATATTAATAGAATTTTAACTAGAAAAATATACAGACAAGCTTTTGTCATTTAAAACATGTGGCGAGTGGGCCATCAAGTTGGTTGTTTGGTTGTGTGTTGTAGGATTTGCTCTTCCCTGTTATTTATTCTTATATAAGTAAATTAACGTCAAAGATTTGAAAGTCAGATTTAGCTCTTTGCAAATGATAATCACTTTATTAATAAGCAGTGTTTCAAAATAAGATCTGTTACTAATTTTTAAAAAATGTATGTGCCGTAATTTCTTTTTCACGGTGTCTTACTTATGATGTTTATAAGTAAGTAGATTTTAAATGTATTACTATTTAACTATTTAACTTGTATGAGAATTTTAACAATTAGCACAGAAAAGAGAAGTTTTCTAAATATACAATATGAAAGAAAAGAAAACACATGAAACTTACAATCAATACATCATCTCCTCATTTTTAAAATTTGTCCCACAGCTAAGCATGCATGAGAATTTTAACAAATAACAGAAAAGAGAATTTTCTAAATATGCAATATGAAAGAAAAGAAAACACATGAAAATTACAATAGATAGATTAAATCATCATGTATATAATTTGTCAGACTTCTAAGCAGTTTTACATGAATTTAATTAATTTGTTTTTCAATTTGTATATTATTTATAATACAACATAATAAACACAAAATTTTAATATGAGATATGGTGAAATTCTTCGGAAATTTTAATTAGGAGTTGATTATTTTTATCAAAAGAAAGCATTTTTATTTTCACTAATAATACAGTAGCCGACAAAAGTGTTAAATTTTTTTTGAATTCTTGCAAATTTCAAATTTGTATGCTTATAGGTATTGAACTTTTTCTTTTTTGTAATGCAAGTATATATGCATCATTAAAAATTAAGTTTATTGAGAAATTGAAACCAGGAGAAGGAATTCAAATAAACTTAACTATTCAAAGATTTATATTAAATTTACTCTAAAAAAAATATAAGATATAATGGATTTAGATAGTTACCGGAATACAACACTTAAATATAGAAAATCTGAGTCATTGTTCTGAAAACCAAGAAATTGTGAACTTAAATAAACAGAGAGAAAATTTGCTCTTTGAAATCCATTTTCAGATTCCATTCATCTTATAACGTCTAGAAATGTAAATTTATGTGCAAAACAACCAAACTGTTAGTTTTGGTAATTTTTCAAATATTATTTGCATTTAAAGTGAAACAGCATAAAATATAAAAGCAGTTATTTTACAAATAAAGGCTGAATAATGAAAACGAAGTCGAGAAAATAATGACCATCGCAGAGAGACAGGATTATTGTAACTCACGAAGTGATTTTTCTTACACAGCATTTTCAAGGAATGTAGGGGGAACGTAACTACTCACGCAATACGTAAATTTTATTTCACATTATGAAGATATGATATAAGAAAGGATCAAAATAGGGCAAGGAAAGAAAGGGTATGCCGAAGTTATTGATGTCAGAAGGATGAGAATTATGGGGCCTTTGTACGACACAGGAGAATGCCATTTGAAACTATCAAAAATAATAATAATTGAGAGCAATTGTTATTTTTTATGGGAAGTGTAAAAACAATGTTATCAATTTTAGGCCTTAGAGCTAGAATTCTTTTTAAAAAATCTTTTCTTAATTTACAATAACGTCAGAAGAGAATTCGGTGGGTGAAAGTCTTATTGACTGGACAGATGACAAACAGTAATATATAATTTGATCTGATGAGAGTTAAATGTCCTTATTTGGACAAGAGAGTTTAAAATGTTTGCAACATTGAATGGGAGAGGGGGAAGAAAGTTAATCCAGTATGTATTGAGCGAAATGTCAAGCATCCTATTAAATTAATAGTAGGAGCTAGTACGTCAGTAAATGGTATAGACTTGTAACAAGTAATTAAAAGCATGCTGCAGGCGAGAAAGTATATATAGGCTATTCTGTAACCAAATCTGTTATTTTCTATTAGAGATCTATTTCCTTATAACACCGCCCACATATTTTCATCAAGAACAAGTCTTTCGGCAAAAAGAAAAGATATGTAAACTATGTTTTAATACTAAAAGATCTGAATTATTTGACAAACCAGAAAATTATCCTGACTTAAGCCCTATAGAGTCTCTATACCCTCGCTTAAAAATCCATCACATAAAGGACAATTAATTGTTAATGATTATGTTGGCAATAAGGAAGAACAAAACAAGAAGTGCAAGTAATTGTCAGCTCAATGGACTTCTTTGTATGTGACTAAAATCAAGAAAATAAAGGGCTCTCCTCCAAATTCTGAGAGTAATATTATAATATTGTCCACAATCTAACTTTTTAAGTTTTAAAGGAATGTTTAAATTCGTTTTACTTTTTCAGTTGACTATTAAATTAAATTTGAAATGATATACAAATATTTGCATTGCAAGTATTTCTTTTTTTTCTATATGTACATAAGGTTCAAAAATATAAAAGATTCAAAATGTATCCACAATTTCGGTCCCAATATAAATTTTTTTATCAATTTATATTTTGTTTCCTGCTGTGAAAAATCAATTGTACCCGAAAGATATATATATATATATATATATATAGAGAGAGAGAGAGAGAGAGAGAGACACTATCTTAATCGCTAAGACTTCAATATTAACGATTCGCATTCATCGTAAACAACTCTACATTGACTGTTGTCACAGTTAAACTAATGGTCTATCTTTTGACCTATCCGAGAATATTTGACACAAGGAGCCTTGAACAGCAGACATCCCGATTGTTCCAATTTGAAACTGTTTTTACCTGTTGTGACGCTTTCCACTTGCGAAACGGCATGCGCCGAAGTGAACTTGTATCAATTTTAATGAACTTCGCTAATTGGAATTCTCATCAATTTGAAAAGAAAAAATTGAATCACGAAAAATTTCGCAAGGCCCATTTACGTTTTTCACTTTGGTAAGTAAGGAGCCTTAATTTAGCATCCAGAGTATCTTAAGTAGAAGGAAGAAACCTAGTGTTTGAAAAAAAAAGTCTTTGGAACCTTTACGAACTTTTATATTAAAATTCGAAACACATCGTGATGTTGAATAGCAAGTATCGAAGAAGAATGCAATACTGAAGCATACCACGAATTTTCTTTTATTCTACTTCGCTGTTTAAAAAGGTCACTACGAAAGAAAAAAAGCCCCTGACTTGAAGCAACAGAGGTTTCAATATCCTTGAAATACTGTCTCCTATGCAAAATTTCTCCTTTTTTTGTAGAACTGCTTGACACGTAGACTAATTTTTTTTTTGTTTATATTTAAGGAACAGTTTTGAGGAAAAAGAATAAAGAGGAGGGAATTCCTGTCTACTGATATTATTTTTAGGAAATAAATCGATATTTTGTGAAGAAAAATATATAAAAATATTCAGAAACGCTTTGAAAAAAAAATGAGTTTGGCCTAAAGATAAAGGAGAAAAATTCTTCTTTTTATCTCTTCCAGTTTCTTACCCATTTCAAAGGATCTCCAGATTTTTGCGCTTAACATCAACATTCATACATTTTAGACTTGCTATTTTGGCTTGTTTGTTCTGAAAAAGGTGGAATTGCATGCTGTTATACAGTATAGATATCGGCAAAGAAAAAGGGGAACGCGACATTATCAAAGTCTTATACGTTTCCACCATTTTATTTTGCTTATGCATATGACAGAAATTTGTTAAATACATGCATCAGTATGTTATGGTTTCAGGAATGGAAATTAGTAAGCGTACTTCTCCGTGCTATCATGTCAAATATATATACAAAACTACATATATTTTGTATTTTTAAAAAGACAAAACACGTTTGTGAAGAAAGGTTCGTTCATTAATAAATCCCATTACATTTTTCGAACTATTGTTTTAAATTTAAGATCAAAGTAAATATTTAATAATCAACAAATTGTACTCTTTTCTAATGCTCAATTCATTGGTTTTAATTATAAACGTCGCTCTAGAATTAAAAAGAATCTTACTTATAAGTGTTATAATTTCTACTATGAATTGACGATGATGGACTTTCTTAACTCTTACCACACGCCAATGGGAGTATTTTGAGCCTCGAATTATTTAATGTGAATCAATTCTACTGCAAGATATGTCTTATCAGGACTTATACACATGCTTGAGTTAAAATTTGCGAACCTCGAGTTATAACAGCAATATTAAAATCTTAACAATAAAATGCCGCACATTCAATAAAAAAAAACGTTTTCTTAAATTTGGCAGATAGATAGAGACTCATAAGTACAAAAATATATGAAAATAAAATTGTACAATTTTTGAATGCCCCTTATATCATAGTCAATTCTATCCAAAGATGAAAGATAACCGAAAAGAACACCACTTTCTTTCTCACGACGTAGGAAAAGCTTCAACTAAGGCCTGGTGTCGACAGCAACCACCGGTAGGTTGGCTTTAATTTCTAGCCTTTAATCCTTTTGGAATATATTGTGTCAAACAGAAGATCAGGATATGATTTTTTTAAATAAAATAATTTGAAATTAAAACAGAATGTAGCGAACAAAATAAAGCTCCATAGAATTAAATGCATGGGTAAAACTAATATCATTTAAAAGTGGAAATGAACTTCGTTGAAAATTTTCCTTAACCAAGTCTATTAAAGAAAGTGTACAAGAATCAAAATGTTTCATACGACCAAAGTTTAAAACAGAGCTTTCAATTAAAATGTGTCATACAGTAAAAGGATGAGCACAATGGTTACCTCCTCTAGAAAAGAGTATCTATGGGAGAAATAATGGTTATAACATGATGTAATTTACTATCAATTTCTAGATCCAATTGATCTTATCTGTTCACTCATGCGCAATTGACCTACCTCCCCCAGTGCTATAGCGGTCTCTGACCCAGATGCGAAGTTCTTACTTTTCAGATTACGTCTGCATTTTGATGGAAGAGTCTGCACCCTCAATAACGGGAGCGTTTCTCTCTATTGATGTGAACGATAGTGGGATCTATTCGCCCAATCGCATTTAATTGCAATTTACATTTATAAATGCTTATATGCTCATTCTTAATATGTTGTCTAATTAAACTGTAAAAAGACAATTAGTCTGCCACTTTTTATAGCTTTCAACAATTCTGCTAACACATACAACAAAACATTATGAGTGGTCATAAATAGCATTTTTTTAATATATTTTAATATATCGCAATAAGCAACGGTGGGAAATATTTCACTGGAAGCTGGTTGCGATTGTCTCATTGCCCTTGATACTCACATTAAGTGGTATCCAACAAAACAACAGTTGGACGTTTTGAGATCTAAGTAACCACTGGAATTCTCCAACGGAATTGATCAACTAGTCATGAATCGGAGAAAGTTCTTAAAAAATAATTTGAACAATGTCAAAAAATGAACAACGTGTTTCATGGAAAGTACGTTCAACTTTTAAGTATAACAAAAGTTGAGAAACTTAGGTTACAAAGAATAAAGTTATCCTCACAGTACCATTCCTTTTCAATCAAGCCTAATTCAAAAACACCATTAATTAAAAACGGAAATAAAGCATGAGTATTTGTAGTTATCTGGCACACTGAAAGAGTCTTGCACACTTTGAGATGGCGTGTTCCAGAGTTCTACAGCATGCGACGTGAAACGCATGGAAACGACGCACACGATCTGAATAGCAATACTCAGGCACACATTGAGAGGACGTGTTTCAGAGTCCTGCTGCGTACGATGCGGAACGCAACGAAGCAGCGTTTCGCGACCCCAGAAAGTATAATAATATACTTGCCCGATGTTTCAAGAAAGGCGTAGATAAACTGTAAGCGAATTATATTTTTGCTGTTGTCTGTATCAGTAAGAGGTTCCAAGGTTCTTGTCGATCGGATTTGGTTTTTGAACTGATGGAATGCCATTATTCAATTTGTACGATTACACAGAATGCAAAAATTACACAAGCCTCTATAGAGGTGCCATGTCCGACCTCTTTTGCATGAAGACAGATGATTTCTTATCACGGTATGCTTAATCCAACCGGCAGAAACCTTGGAAGAGCCTCTTACAGATAAGTGCAAAAATAGAATTCGCCCACAGTTTATCTACTCCATCCTCGAAACATCGGCTGGTTATAGTATTACAAATACAACTACTTGCATGTGTGGAATTAAATATTTTTAATGGGAATATCTCAAATGACCTCCTCATTTTAAGTGTTTGAATTAACTAATCGGGTATAATTTTTAAGATCGCTCTTTTTCTATTCACATTTTCAAGTTTACTGAAATATTTCCTTCTGTGGTAACATCCATATTAAATTTAAAATACAGAGGGTCTCTGGAATAATAATTGACTGTATTAATTAATCACTAACAATGGATTCATTCTAATTGATCTATGAATCTTGTAAGCCAAGTTAAAATAATAACCATAATCGCAAACAAATGTCTTTTTTTAATTAGTTACGCTTATATCTCTCTAATAACTGCAAAAAAAAATACGTGACATTTTATTGAAATCTTAATTAGTTTTCTATTGTGGTCGCTGGACATGAGCATTCGTGAAACCATCGAAGGAATCAATTGTTCCCGAATAACAGGGTTGAGAATCTTTGCTTATATCAAAAAGAATGAGTTTAAAATGTCGAAACTACTTCTTGGTTTTCCTTAGATGATAAATTACTTCCAGTTTCTGGAGGCTCTTTTTAAGGGAATTTTTTTCAAATTTTTCTCTTATTTATTTTTGGACTAATAAACGTAAATAAATAATATTGGACTAACAAACTTAAATAAGCAAATCTCATCATTTTAAATTGTTTAATGGGCTTTAAATAGATTCATGTTCACATTTAATTCAATATTACTGAAATTAATTTATGTGAAAACTTTCATGACTTTATTCATTATTAAATAAATGAATCGTTTCGGTAACAAGAAGATATTTTACGATAAGAATTTAATGTATTGTAGAATATATATATTTCATAAATTTTAAAAGAAAATATATTTAGCGATGCTATCATTGATTACTGTCTCTGCTATTTTCATATATGTAAAAAAACGTCTCAAATTTGGAGTGTATTTTTTGGAGATAACGTTTTTTTCTGTTGTAATGTATCATAGTTTCATTCACGTTTACAAAAGTAATTTACAAATAACACTAATGCTCTATTAAACACATAATAATAATAATAATACTCTATTAAACACATAATAATAATAATAATA
>BMAW01013877.1:115643-131927 GCA_019974015.1 Nephila pilipes
CTCTATTAAACACATAATAATAATAATAATACTCTATTAAACACATAATAATAATAATAATACTCTATTAAACACAGATACATTTAATTTCTGATATAAAGTACTTAGGCCAAGCGTAGGTAATACAGACACTTGGTGGTTTCAAAGTTTATTTCAAAGTTAACCAATATATGTGACTCTACTATTTTGAAAAGGAAATCAAGAAAGAGCGATAACAATGTATCGAGCAGGAATTGTAGAAAAGCTTACGAGGACAGTAGTTTTCGTGACTTCCCAGGACAGTAGTTGCTGTTTTAATCTAGTAAACTTACCTTTTCAGACAGGTTAAAGAATCGAGGAAATGTGATGCGATTTTGATTCTGTTAGGTTTTTAAATGCTCCCCAACAATAAGTGATGAATTATCTCTAATAATTTATTATCCATACATGAATCCCAGGGTTTCGGACATCTATAGAAAAGATAATCACTAATGACTGGTCACTAATGACTGTATTGTATTTCTAGATGCTGTGATACCTCCTTACGCACATTTTATTTCATATGTTTATTACATTTTATATTTTGCTCTTTCTCTCTTTCTCTCTTTGAAGCCAAACAGAGGATATAAGGAACTGTAGATAAAATAAAATCACATTGACTTACTTTCTTATCTTCATTCAATTCACTTTAAACAAAAATAAAGTTTCGTTCGTAAAAATAAATTCCGTCTCCTTTTTTTTCCTTCTTTACTCTTTTTGATTAACTGAAGTAAAACTTGGTAGAGGTGTGTTTATTAAGAAAAATAGGATAGTGCGAGTAGTCTTGTTAACTTCACTCGCCCTATTACTTATAAAAAACGTTGTTTGCAAAAAATTTGAAAGCGGAAATCTAAAGTTAAAAGCAAAATCCCTTAAAACACCGATGAAAGAAAAACAGTAATAATAGTCACTTATTTTTCATTTTTCTTCTCCATTATAGCCATCGTATTTCAGCTTGAATAAAAGTAGCTGTATTACGCTCACGCTTTATAATAATTGTTTGTTTGATTGCTACTTTAATAAAAACATAGCATTTGAATTATTAATAACATTTTCAAAAAAAAAAAAAAAAAACTTTTTTTTAACTTTGAATATTCTTATTTGATTTGACGAAGCAAAAAGCAAATAGTTTGGCTCACATTCTCACTTTGTTTCTTAAAGCATATAAACACTGTTACTTCATTTTCTAAAATTGCGAATACGCAATGAAAAAAATTCGATCATAAACAGTGCCCAAAAGCGATAAAAGAAATGAAATTCACATAATAACAGAAGAAGTGCTTACGAAGTAGACAAGTAACAAAATAAATTATTTCAATATACGAGAGTTAATGTGATTTTTTTATTAACTTCACGAGGACTATTGACGAGAGACCTTGTAATTTTGAAACTGGGTCAAGTGACGAGAACGGAGCTGGCTCCTCTCTGCCGTAACTTTCTCTCCAAATCTCCGGGAGGACTTGGAACCTCGAGCAGATTTATCATGAATTAGTCCAGAAACACTGTATGTCTTAATGGCATCAAGGGTCGAGAGCCCGACTCGAGACTACCAGCTGTTAGTCCCCAATAAACGAGTAAAAAGAACAGCTCGGAAAGGAACAGATGTGTGGTGAACAAAGAGATCTGCATAACACTAAAATACTCGAAATTTTATTTCCTGAATTATTTGATATTTTTTTGTTGTATATATCGATATCCAGTACCATTTTTTCAAAAGAACATATTGTATACGCTGTGCCTGCTAATATATCATATGTTTGTAAATCTTGAGAATTATGAAAGAAGGATATAATTGGAGAGATAGTTTTCTGTAAAATATTTAAATGTTACATATGTAGAAGAATCAATTTGAAGAAATTATTTTTTACTGTTACTTCTAAGCATTAGATATAATCCTGGGATTTTGGCCTACAGAAAAAAAGGAATGAAATATTATCTACTATGCTTTCTACATTCAAATAACAGAATATACAATTAACTCCTGAAACTGAATAAAAATCTCTTACTCTGTTTTTGAAAAGTCTAAAATAACATTATTAAATACTCACTTAAGTTTAATGTTTTTAAAAACAGTAAAATGTACGTTACAAAATGTATCCGACTAAAAAAGGAAGATTCGTTAGCATTTTAATTAACAAAGTTTTACGTCAAAGTTCCAAATTTCAGGGTTACACAATTGAGTGTACACCATATAAAAATTGTAATTCTCCTACCATTATTATTTTGTAATGATTCAATACAATAGTTTTGTTTCTTTGATATACTAATATTTTATTTCCAGAGAAAAATATTTAAATTTTAAAATAAGCTCCAGATTTCAAACTATTATTGAAATTTAGAAAATTGTCATTTTATTGTCTTAAGTAGGAAATTTCTGCTGGATATTGCAAAGTAGTGCAACAAAGTCACAGATAGGTATAAATAATCTTTAGATGTATATAAAAAGTTTATAGAAATTCCAGATAAATCTGGAAGAAGCAGAAAAAGTATACATCAGATCGATGACCAATAGGAATATCACTCGAGATGTAAGATAAACTGCTAAGGCGAATGCTGTAACATTTACAGCGTTATGAAGATATGTTTCTGCGAAAATAATTCGACGAGTACTCTTGAAAACAAATTAGGATGGACAGGTATCTGAAAGGAAATCCTTAAGTTCCGAAGCAAATAGAGGGAAAAAAGAATTTAATTTGCTAAATATAATTTTAAAGCCTAAATATAATTATTCTAAAACAACATAATAGCCGATGATGAAAGTTAATGTAATGATTTTGGAAGTCATGGTCCATAGAATGTTTGGTGGTTTCCTAACTTTGAACAACTTCTCCCTAACTTCCTTAACAACAATCAAATAATTTCTTAACCCTCTCGCTTATCTGGACCTCATATGAGGCTCCTACAATAATTCAAAGAAACAGTGGTTTAAAATAAATTTTCTCTCAATTTTTCTAATTTAGTGACAACTCTTATTCATTCAATTTTCAAATGGGGCTTCAAATCGTTTTAGTAAATCATAACAGGTGATAGCTTTAGTCTTGCAAAATTGAAGTCTTTGATTTTGCGAAAGAAGTGGATGCTGAAATGACATCATTTGTTTGTTAGTGTAGTATACTTCCAAATGCGATGAGTAAAATATTTTCCCTGTTGTAAGACATACATATATCATATAATCGCATTAAAATTGTTTACATCTGAAAAATAAAATTCATAACTATTGGAAACCATAATGCCTCATATGAGGCTTAAAGTGACACATGGTTGTAAAGGGCAACTTCATTAAAAAAATAAAACTAAACAAATTTAATACGATTTCTTCAAATAGTTTTGAATCGTCATTTTCAAACAATATATCCCCATATTTAGGAAATCAGAATTCCCGTGTATCTGGAAATATGTCTATTGATTATTTCTCTAAATTGTATGCCACACTAAAAGGGAAAGAAAATTTTGCCCTTACTCTTCTTCAAAAGGTATTTTAAGATATTAAATTTGTTATAATATATCTTCAGTTTTCTAGATTAAATTTTTATTGGGCACGAGACTAAGCATAATTACAGATTATGTGACGCAAAATCGCTTCTTTGATATAAGGAAATATCTTCATTCCTTTCCAAGTATTGCATCTCACGACAATAGAGATAATCTGTACGAAACCAGGCTATTATTACACCACTTTTGCGTCATAACTATTTGGATCTTATGGAAAATAGATCATGAAAAGGAATCCATGGATTAATTAGAATTTAAATCATCCATTGCAAGTTGCCTTATTTATAAAGATAGTTCGACTCAGAGCAAGCAAAAAGAGAGAAAGGCAGACCTAGTACTTAGCGGTATCCACCAACAAAGGAACGCTTAAAAGTGCAAGCTCCTCCTTAATTGAGAAGAAATGGTGGTGAGCATTATCCAGTTAAAATTGTGAGGAAATATGCTGCCAAGTACCACTTATCCGGCTATCCAAGGAAAACTATACACATATGTGCTCGATGCAAGGAAGCATTATGTCCTGAGTGCTTCCAGGCTTTTCGCTGAAGATATTTTTTCTAATATATCTGTAATTTCATTGTATTAAGTAATAACTGCTAAAATATTTTAGAACATTAAAATAAACATATAAAATAGCTTAAATTTGTCACCTGTATGTTTCCTTTTATTTTTATGAATAGACATGTTTGAAACCTTTTAAACTTTCAAGCTTCATATGAGGCTCTTCAAATTTTCCCTTAATGGGATCAATCAGAATAAATAATTTTTTTCTACAGAATTTAAAACTAGAATTTAAGTATTTTAATTCATAGAATGGTTTCCTTCTTTGTTTTTTTCATAATTCGTGAGTGAGAGGATTTTGTACCAGCCTGGGTAGTCGTAGTACTCCCAGCTTAATTAAGCAGTAAGAAGGAGGGGAAAAAACATATTAATTTTGCCGAACTATGAAGCAGCAAACAAAAAAAAGGTACATGCACATGCTCAAAACAATCCACATGCTCAAAAGGAATGCATGTGGATTGTTTCTTGTTTAGGGTATGTCTTCTACAGATGTTCAAAAATCATTTTTAATTGATTTAGTTATGGATAAAAGGAAATACTTGGATGCACTGTGAAGAATAATTATTGTATTTCAAAGCGATAATGTGTGTGTGTGTGTGAGACAAAATCTAGAGTAAAAATTGTCCAGTTATGTCGTTGTACAATTGTAAAATGCTATTCTTTATACCACCTCAATCTCTTGATCACATTATGATTGAAACCGTGCCATGCCAGTACGAAACGTTGGTTCAAAAGCATATTATGTGAAGTGAAGAGCACTTTCAAGTGGAATTACACACACATTAAGGTTTTCTAAACGTGCACAAAAGGATGTGTACCGAAATACTAACATGTTTTCCTTAAAAACATTTAAGTGATTATGTAGATGTATATTCAAGTTTATGACACAGAAATATGTAACTTCAAAGTAAAATTATAGTAATTAAAGTATTATTGCTTTTTCACTTTTGTTTCTTAGTCTAATACATCTTATAAATATCGATTTTAATTAAGTTTCTCATAATTTTGTTTTACAACTTCAAGATAGAAATTAGGTGATGAATATTCAATTTTGAAAGTTACTGTATATCGAAAAAATATATAAAAGATGAATTAAAACCCACACCAACTTAAGTTCAAAGTAAAAAACGAAAGGAGAAACAAAATTTAAGAAAATAAAGTAAAAGAAAAATGAAGCAGCAAACAAAGGAATTAATATCGCAGGAAATGAAAAAGGAAAGGAAAAAAAAGGAGGGAAAGTTACACTAAAACAGAAAAACTATTTAAATGTGTTTTTCAGATATAATTTAATGCGCTCTAGAGTTGATTTTGAATTAAAGTTTTTTAATTATAGTTTCTTTATGAAGAAAGAAATTTGGAAAAGTGAGGGACTGTAGATGCTCTTTAACACAATTTTTCGTTTATTTTTAATTTTTTTTTTACTTTTTTTCTTTTTTGATTATAATAACAACGAGACAACAATTAATTTTTTCCTTCACTAATACTTTATATTAGTACGTAATATATGATGAATGAATATGAATGAAGGCGATATGAATCATCATTTTCTGTTTGTACGTACATGAAAAAGAATGAAAATAATTTTACATTCTTTAAAATTCTTTGAAATATAACTATATTGGCTCATATAGGATTTATTGATCCTTTTAATGGCTATATTTAATTTTTTTTTTATTCTAAGGTAAATATGATAATGTGTATTCATAATAAAAATTTGAAATAAATATTTTTAAATCAATCCATTAAAAATTTCTATGAAATTTACTACACAATGTATGGTGATAGTTTTGCTGTCCTACAGTAAAATCATTTCAAATAATAGCATACTTTAGAAATATTTAAATGCTTAAGAAAATAGTTTGATGAATTTAAATTACTTTATTAAAATAAATAGGGGGGTTAACTGTATTATTTGAATTGTTTGACTGTAAAATATTTATATACAGATAATATACCATAAATGACAGTAATTCCTATTTTAAAGGAACACAAAATCTTAGTGAAATAAGCTGTCAATGCGTTTAAAATGTATTATTCTTAAAACTTAGCAAATACTACTAAAAAAGAATTTACTTTGTTTGAATAACTGCTTCAAATGATTTTCATATGTATATTTAAATATGATGCAGACGATATTTGTTAAAGATAATTTTCATATGTGTAATTAATTATTTGTGTATGATGCAGACGATATTTATTGAAAATTAATGCTATTTTGTGTTACTTTTAAGTTAATGTTTTTGTATAATGGCAACAAAATTATTGTTTTTCTTGGAGTATTTTACTTTGTGTTTCAATTTGTTCTAACAGTTGAAAGAATTGATGCAATTTTAAATTCGTCATTTGAAATTTATTTCGCAACCTAACACGGAAATATTTAAGTCAGTTAAGTGGAATTATTCGAATTTTGTGCCATTTCATTACAATTACTATTGACAAGATGTTAAGCATAGTTAAAAACACAAACGTTTTACTTTTCGAATCCCAAGTACATATTTTTTTTAAAGATTTTATATTTGTTTCAAAAATTCCAATGTCCATTATAATCATGAATTGATGATTTATTTAATGAAACATTAGTAAGTAATGTCTTGTGGTTAGTTTTTAGTGTTTAGTAAAATTATGCTGAAAATTCTTTACTTACTGTTATTCAGAATTTTTTTCCGAGCGTGCATGATTTCTTGTAACTGCGTGTTATGAATCATTTATAATGAAAACATGATAATTATTATAGAGGATTAATAGCTAGTGGATATTAATTTATTATGTTCACTAAAAATATTCTCTACTATTTTTAGAAGAAATAATGAGTGTTTTCAACAAAACTAGTTATATTTCTTTGCTGATGGTTATGATTCATTATCAATTATTAAGTAAAATAAGAAATTTTAAAAATTAAACTTCACTATCTTACTGAATATTAATGGATACGGTCATGTTGCCTGGACCGCAAAGAAATTCTTTGTGAGAGGCTGGGAATTTGAGATGTTTGGTATGATAAAAAATATTCATATATATAAGAGGTAAGTAAATTTAAGGAACTTTGAATTAATTGTAAATATTGTACATTTTAACTCAGTAATTGTTCCAAATGAATTGAGACACAAAAACTTTAAATGTTTTTTATCATTTTTGAATTTTGAGAATTCAAAACTTAAACAAGAACAGAAAAATAATAATTTCGATAAAGTTCTATGCAAAGTCTTGCAAATAACAGTTTAGCCACATAAGTAGCGTTTTTTCTTTATAATTATTATTAAATTACGCAGTTGTATAAGAATTAAAGTAAACGATGCAATATCAAGAAATAAACAATAGTAAACTTTTCCGATATTAAAGTTAAAGGAAACTATAAATTATTAAATTGAATATCATAACAGTTACGTGTAATTAAAATGAAAGCAAAGGATAAAAAAATTGAAAAGGGATCTGGTACGCGAAAACTGATCTGAAACAATAACCCCTTGGAGGGCTAATAAACTTTAAATCGAATTATTAAGTGACATGTTTTATTTTAATTGCTTCTTTCATAATTTAATATTTTGATGATGCAGACCACTTTTTTAAATTCTAATTAAATTTGTTTTTTGAAGAGTTAAAATTCTTTTCTCAGCCAGGTAGATGGAAGTTTTAACTAAATTGACTAGCAACACACATTCAAAACATATTACAGATTATTTAGAGGACTAAAACTTTATCTTAAATTTTAAAGTTCTAAAAGTAAAAATATAAGCAATAACCAATGTATTTTCCAATTTCAATAAGAATTGCAAAGGATGTAATAGACATTTGAAAATATCAAATGAAACAAATCTACTTCATAATTAGACCTAAGAGTTCAAGCAAGATTGTCCTTTTTATTATAAAACCGTATAAGAAGACAATGACTCATATGTTTCATATATTAAAAATAATAACTATAATTATCATTTATAATCCACAATTTATTTTTAAATCTAAATCAGAAGTCGCCAAACGTTTTCGATCATCAACCCCAAAAATTGTATAATTTTCTTATTGACCCACTCTATAAGATTGATAAAAAGAAAAGAAGAAAAACTTCCCTGTTTCTTAAATAAAATAAATCATTAAAGAAACAGGTAGAGTTTTTTTCCTTATTTGATTTTAAAATTTTTTTTCTTATTTGAATTTGAATTTTTTCTTAAATCAAATTTTTACGTAAATCAACGAGAATAATGTGCTTGATGACTCTTAGCAATATTTGGTTTGGAATTTGTTAATAAAAGTCATAATTAGCCTCGGAGCTCCATATACAATTTATTTATTTTCTTAATTAATGTAGAATAATCATGACTGAAGCCAGATTCAACCATATATGAGTTTGAGAATGCAATTAAAAAGGGAAATGCCTTTTGACAAGTTTTGATTATTTTTGTATAGTATTTAAATCTGGACGAAACTTACTCACAGTAAAAATTATTAAAAACATCTTTGCTTCAAGGTCAAATAATAATTCAATGACTTATTCTTGCAAATGACTGTCGTTATTTTCCACTTGAACAAAAAGTCGCGCGCTAGTCCGTTCTGGGATAACTATATTTTTAATTTCTCCAAAGGGTAATTTAAAATCCTCACTTAATTTTTGGAGATTATTTGTATGTATTTCAATTCTACAAATATATAGTTATATCCTACTGTCGTAAATTTTCAAAAGTATTGAAAATCTTCACGTAACAATAAAGACTTAGACAAGCTCAATTTATCTTGAAAGTTTAAAATAATTGTTTGTGCTTGAATTAATATAATATCTTTTTCTTGATGGCGTGTTTGAATATCATTGAACCTTGTATATACATCGATCAAATAAGATAAATTGTTTTTAATTTTTTACAATTTGTCACTTAAAGCTGGATTAATTTCAGTAAGAAATTATGTCACTGTTTAAACAATTCAACAAGACTTTGTAAACACGCACCTCTTGACAAATATTGTATTTCGGTGTGTAATAACAAATGGTTTAACTGTTTATAATTTTCCTCGTAAAGTTTATCAAACAGTCATGATTTTATGGGGTGTACTCTAATTTGAGCTAACTTTTAACAAAACGGAACAAGAAGCATTTCTCACAAGTCTGAGAATGAGAACCGGTCACGAAACACGCATACTTTAAACGGTAAAAAAAAATTATTTTAAGAAATATGCAGGTATGAGAAATTAAAATAGCTAAAATCTGTTATGGAAAACTTTACTTACTATATTGTAATTACAAATGGCTTTCGAAACAAAAATTGTACATACTGCGTTGCTGTCCATAAATTTGCGATTGAATAGCATTGGTATTCATTCATCGACCACTAATCGATCACCTAGAACGGATCGACTCCTAATTATACTATATATCCAACCCCTGGGATCGATATAAACACCTTTGCCGATCCTTGATCTAAGTCTTCTTACTTAACATTGTCATTGCTATAAGAATAACATTAGTCTGAACCATAAACATAATTTATCATTTTCAAGTTTATTTATATATTCTCAACTAAATTTAAGGAAATTCCATTTCCAAAATCATTATGAGGCAATTTCCCATGATGTGTTTTGTTTTTCATTCTATAAAATACCTGGACATTTTTCAGTTACCTTCAGATACTAAAATAATATTTACTCTCAAACTTGGTTTCTATACAACCGTATACGTTTCAACCAAAACATTTTTACGTCTGCCTTATATATTAGAAAATAAGTTACAGTTCTTGATTTTTAAAGACATATATATATTATATATACATATTAAATGATAATTACATATTAAACAATATATCGAAGAATCTCTGCTTTTTGTTAAATGTCAGCGTATCCCAAACTAAAAAAATGATTATTTATTCGATTGTTTAACATAATCTTTTCATATTATTTTTCGTAATTCTCTTTATCATATATAATCACCATTCTGTTTTATTTTTTTCTGTGATTATATCAGTACAGTTAATATATTCAAAAAATATTTTTTTTTAAGTCAGGATCATCAAAATCAGCTAAAATACAACAATTGTCTTGTTCACTATTCGGATTAAATTATTTCTACGTGAAAATATTGTTATTTTACAGTACTGTGGAGACCTGATAATTTAACATGCTTCATCTAGATGTCTTAGAGTATTTTACGATATTTAATCTTTTTATATGGTTTATATTCATTACTAGTTATGAACAAAATGTTTTAAACCTCTAACAGGCATACATCTTTCGTAAAATTTACAAGGAGAAAGAAGGACATAATTTTGTTACAATGTCCGTTAGATGTTATAGTTTATCCAGGAATTTAAACTCCATAAAATAGCCATACACGATTACAAACATGGTTTATGTCTTAAAAAAATTGTTAGACATCTGTTAAAATGTTTCAAGAGAGTGTTTTCAACATTGTTTAATATTCTAACTGTAAAAGCTGACATACAAACTGGCATATTCTCTGGCATTGGATGCAACTTTTCTCATCATTAATTTATTATTCTCCTTTAAGTGACCTTTAATAGTGAGTTTGACAAGTAAATAATTGATAATGCTTTCTCAGTCACTCATTGGGCGGTCCGCAACGCATTAGTGGAGCCATTTCTGATCATGGAACACTGACTGGTTCATTGTTAAGCCTAAATTGATGATTGTGAGATTCCATCCATAACAGCTTCTAACTTCCCGATAGCAACCACTTAAAAGGATCTTTATTTTCTATAATTAATTGAGAGTGACGAACATTTATATCTGCGTTTCAGAACTTTGTATTTGTTTTATTAGGTTAACTTTAAATAGACTAAGTAAGAGAATGTAACGCTAACATAAAATTCCTAGAATTTCTTTTTATTGATATTTTGTTGTAAAAAGACAAAACATTGCCGAGATTTTACTAAGATATTTCAATTCTAGTTGCTTATATATGGACAACCCATAGAATCCGGATTTAAGCATTTCAGAAGGTTCTTAGCACTTAACACGAAAAATTACAGAAAACTAAAATTCTTTTAGATAAATCCTGAATTTTAAGTAAACAGTTTTATAAGGAAGTGTAATATTTTTGGCTATAGAATGTTCAAAAACATAAAACGTGTTTATGTATTGTTTCAATATTAAATAAAAACATCGGCATCCTTTCAAATTAAAATTTCTTTCGGCTAGAGAGAATGTCAAATTTTACCCTGTTCAATGTAAGCAGGAATTTTAATAAAATCCAGATGCCGGTGTTGAAAGAAATATTATCTACGCAACTGAAGTGAATGAGGATATATTTCATTACTCAAGATTATTTCCGTCTGATGTTTTACGTGAAATATTATTTTCTTAAAGGATCAATTAGCTTTTCTCACGTGTTTCTACTCTAAATAAGCTAATCTCATTCATATTGTCAATTGTATTCTACATACATTAAAAACGAATTTATCTTACATTCATCTTCATATTTAATGGAGTATAACAGAAAGTAAACACTTGTGACGCATTTTATTTCGTATTTAACTACATAGCAATCTTAATGTGTAATTAAATAGTCAATAAGTTTAAAACTCCAATTAAATATATGCCATAGAAACACAACGCAGTTTATTAGCTATCAACATAGAATAGGCAAAAACACTCACTCTTTAATCTCTCTTAACTCATTTAATCTTAATTAATATTCTAATAATAGTCTTAACTATCCAAACCATTCGTTCTAATTCACAAAATTATAACAATTTCTACTTTAAATACTCTAAATGGGAGTCGCTTAAATCCAAACGATTAATTACGCTTATTGAATGCAGTTTTCAAATATCTATCAGGTAATCATTATCTTCTATCCTCCTTCCTTACATTTTTATTTTTCTTATTTGTCACCATCTCTATTTTAATTAACTTCGATTCGTATGTTCATCTAATTTATCTAGCCATATTTCATTTTGGTTGGCAGCGAACTGTAATTGTATGTAATTAAAATTACTGAAACGTCCCCGAGGTTAGAGAAGAGAAAATCACAAATAGCCCAAAGTTACACATTTATATGTAATTGCTAAGTGTTTTATATAATTTCTGAATAATATTTAACATTGATTGATTTTATTTGTAGCAAAAGTCATTCAATATCTTATGACATAGAATTTGTTTCATAAACAGATCAATTTGATGAGAAAATTGCACCAAAAAGGCCTCTCAAGATCTTAGAATTTTTGATAATGGTGATTATTTGATAATTTACTGATAACGCACTTTCGCCATAAACTAATAAAGACACAGGATTCATGAATTCGAAATTAGATTCAAATAAATGAAAAGGAAAAGACAGGTATAATAATGAATGTTGATCGTTAGACCTGGTAAGGAATGATCCTAAATGTAACCATTGGATTTTCATAAGGGTAAAATCTTTTTGAAATAGTTTGACATAAGGAGCAAACAGACCTGTAAAAATAAATACCTGTATTAGTTGCCCGAATACAGGCCAAAGTAAATAGAAATGAAAAGGAAAAAAAAAAAAGAATAATTGTCATATTAAATGTTTTTTGAAATGATGATTGTAATGAATATTCTTCAATATTTAATCCTAGAGCCATCGTAAAATCTAATTAAATTATCAAATCAGTTCAAAACTTCAACTGAAGATTTGTAAGAAGAGGACAACACGCATTCATATCTATCAAAGGATGTGCAAGATCGTTCTCTCTCTTTCGATTCCCCTTTAACTCCATGAATCCTAATTTATGTTCAAGTAAGAAAGTCTTAGCTTATCAAATCACTCTTTCCGATTCAAAGATTTTTCAATTATAGCAGATACGATTCCTATAATATTTATCAGGAATAATTTCCAACTGCTTTTCAAATTCTGGATTAATAAAGATGCTTCAGTTCAATCTACAGCATCTATGAATTGTCATTGTCCTCTATCACCCTTTTCATTCCTTTCAATTCGATTTCAATTATATGTCACTATATTCTTAATTCAATTCACTACACTTCTTATCTGTTTCTAATTTACTTAATAGCATTTCATTTGGTTGGAACGGAATTGTAATTGTATGCAATTCAAATTACAAAAAATTTCATGAAGTTAGTGAAGAGAAGCGAATTGCGAAATTTCACATGAAACTCGGAAAAACTGCTACTGAAACTTGTAATTTATTGAAAGTAGTGAATGGCAATAAATGTTTATCGCGTGCACGTGCTTTTTAGGGGTTTAAGCGTTTTCAAGATAACCGAGACGTTGAAGATAATTCATGCCCAGGTAGTCCTTCCATGTAAAAACGGATGACTTTATCAAAAAAATGGGTGAACTGGTTCGATAGGATCGTCAGTTAAGTATTCGTATGATTGCTGAGATTATAGGAATAGACTAAGAATTCGTTCGGAAAATTTTACATAACGCATTTAATATAAAAAAAAGTGTGTGCTAAAATGGTGTCTGAAACTCTCACGTTTGAACAGCAAGAAGTTAGCAATAATGTTTGTATTAACACTTTGAATGCCCTTGTAAATGATCCAAATTAGTTGGAAGTGATGAGAACGTGACTCTAATCGTGGCGTTTTAGTTACGATCCTGAAACGAAGTGCCGATCCATGCACTGAAAGAACCCATCTTCAATTACAGCCAAAAAATGCGCGATTGAGCAAATCAAAATTCAAAGCTATGATGATTATTTTTTTCGACATTTATGTTATTCTGTATCTTCACTCTGTTCCTGAAGGTAAAACTATTAGTCAACAATCACATTCGCGATGAGCTCCGTGAAAGAACAAGGAGGAAACGTACCCGAATTGTAAAAGGACAAGTCATTCTACATTACATATCAAGAGTTTTCTAGGCCAATTACAGCATCTCAGCGTTGGTCCATCCGCCTTATTTACCGGATCTTGCACCATCTATCAGTTTTCGAAGGTGAAATCGGCCTTAAGAGAAACAAGATTTGGGTTCGTTAAAGCTGTGAAAGAGAGAGCGTCATGCGTCTCGAATTAGCTAACAGAAGAGAACTTCCAGCACTATTTCGAACGATGGAAGATTCACTTGGAGCATTCTAGGGTTAGAGGAACACCTGGTATTTAAATCAGAGATATACAAACTAAATTTAAAGTTTTTTAATAACGATACAACTAACCACAGAATAAAATACAAAAACAAATGTACAAGGTATTTCTTGTATTAAAGAAAAAATATTATTTTTAAGAACGCAGACCCTTAAATAATTGCATTGGCTCAAAGAACCACATAGAAAAGCCGCTACAGGCCGCTATTACTCGTCCTAAAAATATCTGGATGTGAATCGCCTCCATTATTTAAAACTTTAGAAAAAATACAATAGTTAATCAGATCCTTAGATTCCCGGACTGGCACTCTTGGACCGCCATCGTGACGGAATAGCGATTTCGCCGATTGACCAAGAATGTCTCACTTGGAAGCAACAAGAAGACTTTTGGTAGCTGACATCATAATTTTGAACCACGGTCAAGTGATTTCAATAATACATAAGCTGGCACCTCCCTCTCCAAATGTCCACAGTGAATGTGATTCTTTATTTTCATTGCACTCGATAGCCCATAATGTTTAATGTTGAGCCTTGGTTAATTGACGAAGACAATTCCTGAGGTGCTTCTCCCTCTTCCACACCACGCTAATGGGAGAATTCGAAACGTCGACATATTTAATGTGCATCAGACTCGCTACACGGCACGTCTTTAGCATCATCTAGGGTCGAACCATGATTCAACGAAAAGTCCATTAGGCTACAGCGAATACTAAAGATTTTTCTGGTTTATCAATCGTCATTACAGTTTTATAGGAGATACCACACCACTGGATAAAAAGTTGAACTATTAAAACACGTATTTTATGTCTATATGCACATTCTGAATTTGTGTAGACGTTATGTTTATCCACAAAGTATTTCGTTTTTCAAGAAATAACAGAATTAAATTCAAACATTGAATATTCATTCAATAGAATATTCTTCATTGATAATAAAACACGTCACTGAAGGAAAATTAATACAGAGTGTATTAATTTTCAACAAACAAACTATGACAAGCTGTTTTAGACGATTAAGGATATCTGGGTTTTGTAGTATACTGATAATTACATGCTTACTAGTTTTATTAGCATTTGAAAAACATCTGCCTGGTTTTGAGAGCATTTTATTATACTGTGTACATTATGTACTCGTCTATAATAGTAATATTGAACAAACGTAATATTTATTTTTTCAGAATGCAAAAACTGTTGTTTAGAAATGAAAACTAAAAGTTCCGATAAGTATTGGGTGAAAATAAGAGCAGCGTTGTCTCGATTCCCAATGGTCAAAATCAACAGGGATTCAAATCCAAACGAAACAATCCGAAAGTTAAAGGATTGAATGAATGTTGAACTAATGTGGAATGTTGAAAGTGGAGGGATCAAAGCGGTTACTGTACATTGTAAAAATATATGTCCTGGCTCTTTCTAGGCCAAATATGTTCACTTTTTGAAGCAGCTGAAAACTTCGATAAATAAAAAAAATGAAAATATGTAGAGCATCTTCTAAAATCATGTTATTACTATAACATTTTCAAACAAATACATTAATAATTAAAACTTCTTTCTCATACGTCTTCTTGTTTATGAGAAATTACACAGAGCAGAAATCTAGACACTAAAAAAAGACCAATTATTGAGTTTAAATTTTGTTTAATCATAGTAAGAAATGTCTATTTGTGGATTTGTTGTAAGTTAGTCCTTAGTAAATAAGTAAAAGCTACTGTACGTAATTTCTTTTTTTCAATTAACGTATAACCCAGGTTATGTAAACTGAAACTATAACTGTAACTATAATCAATTTTCATATAACATCCTTTCAAGAAAGACATACTTTAATACACAACTCACGTAAATTAAATGACTTAAAATGTAATTATATAACGACAGGAAAATGATTACCTGAGGTAATTGTAAATATAGGTATTTCTATATTTTACATTCATAGTCATTCTAAATTTGTAAGTCGTAAATTATGAATATCTTATTTGTCAGAAAGTTACGAATTATGAAAGGCTGTATATTTCTCATAATCAATTTAACAAGAATTATGACATATTCCTAATTTATGAATTCTCTATAGTTAAGTTTCAATATTTTACAATATACTTAGGAGCAAGAGTACTTGTACTAATTACATCAATAATAGTGAAAGGGATGTAGTAAAAATTACATAAATCAAGAAGGAAGGTGGAAGTCCATTTGAAAAATATACTCTGTTTGGG
>BMAW01013877.1:141521-164180 GCA_019974015.1 Nephila pilipes
TCTCAAATTTTATTTATTTATCTTTTTATACTTTTGATCAGATTATTTTATTTCTATTTATTTGTTACACTGAAATTTCAAAGTCATGTTAAAATTTTACTCTCAGTATTATTACATATTATTTATACGTATATCTCAAATTTTTTTTATTTATCTTTTTATACTTTTGATCAGATTATTTTATTTCTATTTATTTGTTACATATACACTGAAATGTCAAAAGTCATGATATATGGACTTTATTTTGCCCGGCGACGTAGAGCAACTCAATTTGACATTGACTCAAAAAATTATTGGATGTCTCCTGAAAAAATATTCAGACATGCTACCCTTACAACCGTCCATAATTGCTAAATGTCACCGATGTATTATTATAAACTCAAACTGACCTTTCGCTCACGCCCCATGTGTGTTCAATGAGATTCATGTAAGGCTATTTAGGTGATAAAATCATTCATTAGACTTTTCCATAATGTTCCCTAAGCCAATTGTGAAGGAGTTTTTCCTGGTGACGTAACGTATTTTGTCATCCTGGAAAACTACAGCATTGTATGTAGTCCATGGATGGTGGAAAATGGTTTCCGTTGCACAATATAATCATTTCCAGTCGATGGCTAGAGCAATATGCATCCAACGAAGTACAACATTGTATTTATATGTATACATATTGTTTCGAACCTGGTATGATGCTTCCACACTATTCATCTATAAGAAAAAAAATTGCAGAGGTTTAACCGATCAAGCCAGGGAAAAATAAATGAATTTTTTGGCAGCGAATTCAAAGGGTTGGCAAGAAACTTGGCGACATTGGTGACGAAAAGATGGTTCTCAAAAGTTTGGGAATTCTTATGATATCTCTATTATGGCGAAATTTACGGACGTTTCCTGACTTTTTCCAACGTTACATCTGGTCGAAGTGGCTATAAATATCGAGAAATGAGAAGTTGGAGCGAATTAAAAAGAGGCAATTAGCACTTGCTGAGTGGATCGGCCAAGGAATCTGTTAGTTGCGTGCCCGAGTGAATCAGCCGGAAAGCAGTCTCAATCGTCCGGAGACTGTCGGAGTCTACCTTGGAAGCACAGGGTAATATAGCGGAGATTTGTTCGTAATGCGAAGTGGAAGCAGATGAGATGAATGTCATTTAAAGTGCTGTGACTGCTATTATAAGCCACGAATCTGTTCCAAATGCTATTAATCCTATTTATGCTATTAATCTATCCAAGCTTCGTTAGCTGCATTCGTCTTTTCCACCTAAATATTTGTGAATAAAGCGTCATTTGCAAATATCCGTCATGTTGGAATGATTTCGCTGGTGTGTTCCCACATGAGATCCGGGAGAATTTTCGTAACTATATTTATACAATGACATATAGGGGGTGGGTGCCAAATTGACATACACCCTCATAATTTTTTCTGAAAATTGAAATATTTCAGAATAATTCTTTTACAAAACTATTATAGATATTTTCAGTTTAAATAATAAACTTTTTTTTCTTTCAATGCTTAAAATTTTTCATCAGTAAGAGAAAAATGATTCTATCTAAATCAATTCCTGAGAAAAAAAAAATAGAAAAGGCTTTGCTTCAGGGGATACGTTTCCCTGGTTCAGTGTTTAAAGAAGAGAGAAAGGTGCTACCCCATAAAAATTGCAAAACCTACCCTTCACTTTCCTGGCAAAAAAAAAAAAAGCAATTTTTTCTTCCAGATAAAGATCTATGAGCGCCTAAGACATGCCTTCGGAAATGTCCACCTCAGACAATCACCTCTTTCTCTTCACGAAATACAATATATATATATATATATATATATATATATATATATATATATATATAGCTAGGAATTCAATAAGTATTTTAATCAGCCACAGAATGATGTCAAATCTCTCTCTCTCTCTGCAGAGAAAATAAATTAGAAATACTGAAAAAAACATACATTTCAAATTTCTCAGATTTTAATATTAGTGTTTTTACCGTAGAACATAATACAGATAAAAAAAATTACTGACGCAAAAGACTAAAGATTAACTTCTATAGAAGTAAAGCTTTTACAAGAAAATATGTGCATTGTGCTCTCTTGTGTAGGTAATTTGGCGAATATCCGTAAATTTTAAAAAAAATTGAGTCGACTTTGCCTGTTACAACAAGTACTCGTTGTCGCGAGCGCTCCATTATTTTTTATAGTTTATTAAACTATGATTGGCAACGCCAGTAGAATTCGGAGAAAGTAAATAGAACTTGAGAACATGGCGATGATGCGAATGTGTCGAATTCGAACTGCTATCTAGAACAATAATTCACCCCACCTTCTGATTTGAACTATTTGTCTTTTTGTGTGGGTCCGTCCAATTCATCAAAAAACTGTTGTTAAATCTTAAAGTTCTCTCACTCTACTAATGAAAACCTTTTAGACAAAACATTAGTGGTGCTGAAACCCGGGCTATGCTTCCAGGTTCTGTTAGATGTCAAATATTTAATTTCTTGTCCTCGGTTCTTTACAAACTCAGCCCAAGTTTCATTTCTTTCAATCCAATAAAGTGCTGTTGAAGAGTCATTGCAATATAAAAATCTGAAATATTTTCTAAGCCTGATACTTTAATCACAACAGATGAAAGGCGTGCTTCTATGTAACATGCTAATAGTTCCAATCTTGAAATAGTAGTTTTACGAAGGTGTGCTACTATACTATCACAGCACTATAAGCATTTTTGCTCGCATCACAAAAAAAAAATGTAAACTAAGTCCATGAGCTTTATCAATATTTAAGCTTCTAGCAATTTTCACATTTAATAAACAATCTACATCACGTAACAAGGAAGAAAATTCTCTCTGATAGTCATCAGGCAAGACTGTGTTCCATCCAATTTTCAAGTTCCAACTTCTCTGGATGAGCAACTTAGGAATCAATGTTGCGGGACTTAAAACACCAAGGGGATCGAAAATTTTGTGAATTATACTCAAAACGTTTCTTTTTGCTAATTCGAAGGATGACAATTTCAATACAGCTGTATCACAGAAAATGTTATCTTTATACCACAATAGTGCTAAAACAGGAATGGGCTCAGATGGATCACAACCAATTTTTAATGACGCTCCCACCCTCTGACAGCTGCTTATATTGTCTCCGAAGGCGGTGTAAAAGCATCTCTAGTTAAAAAGCATCCCTCTGCAACAGATTAAATACACACAAAATAGCTCCCCTTACCAGTTTTATAATCCAAAGAAAAACGAAGCTGAACGTCTTCTGGTGTCATTACTCAATGCGGAATAACGCTGCATTTTTAATCATTTACTTATCTGCCTGACACGTACCTTCATGCCAAGATTCATAACAATCATACTCTTACTTGTTAGTGCGCAAATTTGTATGGGAATGAGTCTATATTTAGCATAGTTCGGAGATGGAAATTTACTTCATACGAATAATGTATAGAGTTGTTTTTACTTAGTTATGCTAATCTAAAGATCCCGTTTAATAGCTATTTTGAATTCAGGAACGTAATGTTAAAATCAAGCAGCTTTTTTAATTGTACATTTTTATACAATTACAATATCATATATATATATATATATATATATATATATATATATTGAATTTCCTTAAATATTTTTATGTAGGATTTTTCTGACAGGTTTCACATCTTTAGAATATGTTTAAAATTTCTTCTTTAAGTTAGAAGAAAGTTGTAATACTTCTTGATTTATTTCTCTTTTGGAGGGACCTTCATGCATTTAAATACTTTTTATAGTTCAAAAATAAAGATATAATTAGATTTAATCGATTATATCGCAGCTTTGCTATTTTCTTTTCGAATTTGCTTATGTTATTATTAAAAACCTAATACATGGAACTAAATGTGGGTAAAGCCTTTTTAGAATCAAGTTTTACGAATCGTTAAAATACAAATCAATTATCTTTTAATGAACTGTTAATGATCAACAATAAATTTCTTATCCTTAAGAATAGAAAAGTACCATTAATATTCGAAGCAATTTTAGATATGTATGTAATTTCCGACTCTTAGCACCAGTAAATAATTTTATAATTATACCATTTAATTATTACTTATTAAGAGATAGGATAATTATTATCTGATTTCAATAGTTGCTACCTTGGGGGCAATATTGCTATAGTTCAAGGAAAATATTCGAAAGGAGCAAATTCTTTTTTTCATTTATATGATATAAAAGTGATTGATGGAAAAGATTATTTATGATTACTCACATTCTTAAACATAAAACAATGAAAAATATCTAATATTGGAAGCTGAATAGAACATTTGAAGAACTTTTATTAACAATTTAATTAAGAAGAATATTGGAATAATTTAATTTTATTTACTTTCATATAAAAGCAATTTTAGCCTGAAGTGATTTCTTGTCCTTAGGAACGAAAAAATATATTTTTTTCAAGTTGAGTTATTTCAGTATAATGGATAAGATATTTATGATTATTGATTGGGAGATAGGTTATCTAGATGAATTTATTAGAGATAATTGACAACCCTAGTTACGACCTTAGAGCAATATTTGAAATATATATAGAATTTGAGAAAGTAATGTAAACATAAACTCTAATTGATAAGGGAATGTAATTTTTTTAACATGCCTCCTTTGCTACGGTTTTTGGTATCAGTGGATGAGTAGTATTGCCAATTAAAGTGTCATAAAGTTATAATTTATTCGCAGAGAGGTAATAGAAAAACTAATACACCTGGTTTTTCTTATAAGACAACAGAAGTTTATATTCAAATTGAATAATCCAAAAAAAAAAAAAAAAAATCAGAATCTCAAAAAATCGAATGTTCAAGTTCAAAATCTTTTCTTTTCTTTTCTTTTTTTTACAACATTCGTAATTAAAATAAGTAACAATTTCATAACATCTTGGCTACGACATACTTTTTATTTAAAATTGCTTACTTAACTCTTAACTTAAAGCTTTACTTAGACTCATTTGATTTTATAGCTCATACAATCAACATACTGCGGTGTACCACCAATGGCGTGAGGCTGTTTTAACTAATAAACGAAATGTAACACCGGGGCGGCAAAGGTATTATAGATGCTAAGAAGTCAAAAATGAAAGGAGTAATTCGCTGAGAAGCTATCCTTAACATTATTAAGAATATTACATTTACTGTCATAACTTATGTATAACTGAATGTAATGAATTGGGAAAATATAATGAATCATTAGAAAACAATGAATCAGTAGAATACAATGAATCAGTAGAATACAATGAATTATTAAAATAAAATGAATCAGTAGAATATAATGAATAATTAAAGTACAATAAATCAGAGGAATATAATTAGTCATTAAAAAGTGATGAATAATTAGAATACAATGAATCAGTAGAATATAATGAATAATTAAAAAATAATGAATAAAACGAATCATAATCATTCGCCCAAAATGTAACTGAAACATTTCTAAAAGTACTTAAAAAAGAAATAAAACACAAGAAGAAAGAAGGAATTCCAAAATTATAACGAATAAGAAACATTAAATGAATTTTATATGCTCCTTTTCAGTCTCCTGAAGCAACTTCAATCTGAAATAATCATAATATCTTATTGTAAAATATTTTCTCTTTCAAAAGCATTTCCATAAATTTCTCACCAAATGACGAAAAAATTCTCCCTAGTGTGTTTCGTTGAGAAATTTATTCAGGCAACAACTTATCGCAATAATAAGGCCTTACGAGAACAAAATCTACTCTTTCAATTTGAATTTTGATAAGGAAAATGCATTAGGATCTACAGTAATAGGTAGTGAATGGAAAATGTGAATTATATCTCTTCCTAGCAGCTGAAAGCGACTTTAATATGGAAACCAATATCTACTACATTACACTAATTTTATTTAGGTATGCATCTTGTGTATTTTTACATGGTTTGAATAATATACGTTGAATAATATGACGGTACCAAAATGAAATATTTTGATTATCAGATGCAGTTGAATTGAATATTTTAACCATTGTATAGCTGTAACTTAAAGAACATTGGTACGGTATATAAGTTAAGGGTTCACCATATTTGAAGTAACTGAATCTAATTAAAAAATTGAATGCTATTCGAGTTCTAATCTGAGATAAATAATTAAAATTATAATTTAAATTTCGTAATAAATGTAAATCTATTCAAACTTATACAACTATTATTTACAGTGGAGAATATTCACCCAAGAGCGAAAGGGCGGAAATCGTCAGGAAAATACGTCTACTTCTATCTGCGATCACGTTGTTCGCTTAACAAAAATATCTATCTCTCGTAGTTTCTTCAAACGATCTCCTCTTGCTTCTCTCATCTTTCTCTTGCCGTCTTTTCTCCCACGCATTCTGCCGAAAAATAAAAGGAACCAATTCTTTTCACGAAAATATCTACCTCATTCATACATGCATTCAATTAGGTTATTACTGACTTCTCGACAAAGGAGAAAAAGTGGTAGCGCTCTATCCTCACTGTGGGGAAATAACATCCTCGACTCAAAAATGATATAAAAAATATGATGGTGTGCTTCACATTATATTTATCACGAAAACCTCAATTACATTACAGAACCTAAAATTCAATTTATGAGCAGATGGTTTTTAACAAACCAGGTACGGGTTAATAATTTTTCCTTCATGAACAAATTTTCCATAAAAACTAATGATTGCAAATTTGTTGGGTTTTTTTCTACTACCGGTAATTTGGTAAAATTTTCGAATTGGTATATTACCGGAAGTTCTTTAAAAAGTGAAAATAAAATGAAATGAAAATTCATAATAAGACATTTTAATTTATTCTTGTATACTATGACAAAAATATATGAAAATAACTTGTATTCTAAATATAAATAGTAAAAATACAATTCATCAGTTTTATAACAAATTATAAGAGATAAATTTTAATTTACAATGAAATATGTGTTTGATAACAAGTTTAATTGTTTGTTAGTAGGGGTTTTTTTCAAAAAAGAAACGCTCGTCATAAACAAAACTGATCACACCTCTGGTATCATAAATGGGATCTAATTTGAATGCAAAATAATCTCACTTTTTAGATTCCATGCTTATTGGTTTAATAACTATTAAAGAATCATAAGCTATTTGAATACATTGCCCCCTTATTGTTTCCTGTAGAAAATTACTTCAGTTTTTTTAACAACTTTATTAATATATCTTTACATTTTTTTGTATCATGGAAGATTACCATGTTGTATATTTATTTTTGCTTTTATCTATAATTTATTATTTTCTTTCATAGATAACGCAATTACAGATGGTTAGGAGAGGGGGGTGCCAGCTCAGGTGTCGTCCTCGTCACTTGACCGTGGTTCAAAATTACAAGGTCCGTCGCCAATAGCCCTCGTGTTGCTTCTAGTGCGACGTTAATAAAAAACTAAACCAAACTAAAGCAATTACAGATGTCGAATGAAAAGAGTATTATAATTATGAACATAATTTATAGAATTACTGGATAAGACAATGTGGAATAGCCAGAGTAAAAGTTTGAGGTTAATTTGCACATTTTACCAGTAAACCGGTTCACTGATATTCGATAATACATGAACTTATTTAGTAAAATAGCTGAAATGTAATAGATGTGTGATGGTGATGATTAATGGCGAAAGAGCCAGATGTGGCTATGCTGCGTCAAACAAGTTTAACTGTAGTCTAGACGCTTGAAAAAATAAAAATAGGAAAAATCTAATTGACAAGAGGAATAGTCAAAAGTTACTCTAGGGCCGTGTTTACCTGACAATAAAACCCAAAGTCAAAGGAAAAAAGATCACTAAGTTATATCGGATTCTTGAGACAAGTACTTGCCTAAATTGAAATTTTAAAGAAGAATTTCTATAATAATTAATATTTGATATTAATTTTCAAATAAAAGAAAATCTGTGTTTCTTCATTTTAAATGAAATAAATAAACAGAATTTTTTTTCTCTTTACATGATGACACTTCCATTTTTGCAATTTTAAAACACTACTTTAATCTGATAAAATCTCCAATATCATTAGAATATTTTTATCATTAAAATCGAAGCTTATTTTATTTTTCCAATGTAGTTTTTATGTTATTCTATGATTAACTTAATTTTATTAACTTATTTAACTAATGGAATTACGTATATTTTCCACAGGAATTATATTTCATAAAAAAGAATTTCAAAAAACGTGTTACGTTATTATAGAATATATTAACATGATAGTGAAAAATATGCATTAATTGTCAAAAGATTAAACAACATCAGATTTAAAAAAACTGATAATTCAATTATGTAATGTTATGAATGTAATAAGCAAAAAGTTAATTTTGGGTAGTTTATGTAATTAATTGTAGTCATTAGATGCAATAAGAGGTACAATTAGTGCATATGATATTGCATTTAAATGTATTCTTATCAGTGATATTTATTTTATTTCTAACTGTAAATCTAATTACTATTGAAAAACAAATGAAAACTCCATCATTAAAATTAAAGAACTTCAATTAATTTCCATTGATATAACCTTAATACATGCTACAAAAAAAAGGAAGAAAAGAAACTTTTTTGATTGTTTTGACGCAGAAATATGAAAAAAAGGTTTAATACGCGTTTATTGCCTAATATAAAAGGATATATCCGAATTTAAGAAACACTCTTTTATAAAATAAAATTTACCGATATTAAGATCATATCCTGGCTTTGCTATTGTGTATGGCACAAAATATTTTAATATATTTCTTTATTCCATTTAAATTTTCTTTATTTATATAATTTGTTCGGTATTTCTCTCCCTATATTTTAATGTCCATTGAACTTTCAAATATGAATAATAAACAGATGAAATGATTTGATGATCATGAGAAAAAATAAGCATTTTTTTAATTTAAAAAATTCACAGATTATTAAGGAGCCTATGTATTATTACACTCCAGCTTTTTAATGTAATATCATTTTTATTTTTAAAAATATGTTCCAAATTTGTGTTTCTCCTCAGTAATTTCGTATAATTCGTTGTAAATGATACTTTAAATGTCAAATCGAAAGTACACTCTTTACTGAAGATTGTATTTAGAATATAAATATTTCAGATGTGTATCACTTTATTTTAGGATATTGGATTATTTGATTTCTTGTTTATTCAATTATGCTTATGTATGTTATTGTGAAAGAATAAATTAACACATATTCAAAAAATTTACTAGAAAAAAAATTTAAGAAAATACCACTGTATATAAGACTCTTGATGTTTTAAAATTTTTTAGAACATTCAATAACAGCTCTTCATTTATGTGATTTTCTCTTTACTTTCAATAATCATTAATGTGTAATAATATATAATGGAACAATGTAAATGACGATAATGAAATTTTTATTGTCAAAAAAGAGCCAACATAATTTCTTAAAATTTTGTTAAGTTCATACTAAATTATTTAATTGTAAAATTGGGCTGAAATTTGTATAATATTATTTTCTTTTCACTCCTTCTTGTATGGAATTATTCTCCTAGAATTTGTAACAAACATTGTATTCTTGTTATTTTTTAACTAAATTTATATCACTCTTGTATGTCTTTTCAACATTATTTTTCTCTGTTACGAGTGTTTAAATGATTTTTGAGCAGAAACATTCTTACATATACTTTAAGTAATTTATTAATGTCTATATGTAGTTTTTAAATAAAAGAAATATGTCAGTTTAATAAATCAGTAAAGTACTAAAAAAAATATAAAATTTGTTATACCATTTTATACAGAACGAAAAAAAAAAACATATTTTGCTTGTAATTTTTGACATAATCGTAGAAATTTCAAGCGCTATCAAATTCAATAGGAATTAACTTCAAATATACCTTAGTTTATATAAACAAAAAAATTAGGATACACAGCCATCTTAATATAGGAGTTTCTACTCCTTCATTAATTTATAAAGTTGAAAATAAATCAAACGAAAGAAGAGTTCGGAAATAAAATAAATATAAAAATGTAAGATTTCCACTCAATATTTTTAATGATTATAGTTTTTAGAAGAAGATATATATCATTAAATGTTAGTTTAATTTTTCTCTTCTAAGTAAAGAGAAAATAGAATAATTTTTTTATCATATAACTTTTCATTCTTTAAAAGAATGCTATTTCATGTGTTTTATAGTGGAAGTTTTATAATTAATGAACTGTTTACGAAAAGTATTTTTCATAATTTTCTAACTCGAAAACTTTCTGTTTTTATGATTTTTGAAATTATTGCTTCGCTGTTTCTTTACCCAGAAGTTTTTAATTTCATTAACTGAAAAGGTTCATTATTTAAGTATTTAATATGGCATATACTCTGGTTGATTAAGGATGCAATATGAATAGAATGTACAACAAAATTGTTTTACGAGTTCGAAATTTATTTTAATTACTTATTCTGTTTTCTTATTATATAAATATCAGTTTTAATATTATTTTTGACTTCTTTTAATAATGATTATAGCTAACATATTCATTTCAATTGCTATATAAAAGTGGTTTCAAGAATATAAACTGTACAACTTCAGAAAAAGAATATATATATATATATATATATATTCTCTAGTATGATAGAATTTGATTACTTTACATTTTAATTTCGTCCTGAATGTTAAAGCTCAACTATTGAATTAAAGGATTATCTAATAAACCTTATATATAAGCCAATACTATGTGAAATCATTGAGAGAAAAATTTCTCTACAAATTAATTTAAATTTTATTGACAGCATAAGAAAGGCCATCTATCTAAAATGTTTTTATTTGGCTAAATAACTTCTTTTGTTTTAATAATGATGACAGAAAAGGTTCATTTAAATCAATCATGAATTCATTTGAAAAATCGTTTGTAATTTAGTTGTGTGTTATTGTTTTCATTTCATTACACTATTCTTTACTTTTATAAATACGCCTTTTCATGAAAACATTTAAGTGACTTATCACATTTCTAAATAATGATTATAATTATACTTTTTTTTATTGAGACCACCTACAAAGCCCCGTGCACCACAAAGTATCACACGGGGCTTACAGAAGTAAGTATGAAAACACATTTCAAAAGGAAAATAACAAAAGGTAAAACTTGAGGGGGAAAGGTTTACAAATATTTACAAAGAATTTACAAAAATAGCCAAATGCCTTTTTTATACAAATTGGTGAAAATCAAGCCAATTGATGTTGATGCTTTTAAGTACTAGCCTTAGGGTCTTCCTGTTACTACGAATTTAGAAGTAGAAGAATCACATGTTCGCATTTTTCTCGGCACCAACGCTGCAATCACGGGAAGTCGCTGGATCCAAATTGAATCTATAAAGGTAACTTTTAAAGTGAAGAGGAATTACAGTGAGGAATTGGTTCATTTTGAAATTGGTGACAATGGCATGACAATCTGAAATTAATGGAAGGGAAAAATCTCTTTGTTAAGATCCCTTTATTTGAGCTGAAGTATTGTTGGTTCCAAGACTTCACTATACTTTCTCTCTTGACCTTCTTATAGAATGATTTAGGAATATGTATAGCAATGTTAATTTTGCGCTTGGTGGCAGTCTTTGCTAGAAAATCGTAACTCTCGTTGCCAAAGATATCCTTACAAGATATCCTTTTCATTTGTCCACGAACAAATGAAAAGGCAACTTTGACGTTTTTATCTTTTAGGATTTTGAGTTGACTTGGATCTCTAAAATTATGTTATTGTAGGAAGAAATACATTTTAATGTCTCCAATGATGAAAGGAAGTCGGTACAAATAAGAAAGTCTTAAGTGACATTGTTTTGTTCAGCGATCCATTTGATGGAGAAGTTTAAACATAAAAGTTCAGTTACAAACACCAACAATTGCACATTAAGATTATATTTGTTGCTTGATTGAGTGTTTACTTAATGGAGAAATAGAGCCAAAAAATTCAATTTAATTATGTTATAATTTTATGAATGTAGTTATTGAGTATAAAATAAATATAATATATTTATATTTTAATATAAGAAATCAGTTTTAACAATGAAAAATTATATCAACGCATAATTGTGTGTAATATATAGTGAAATATATTATATATAATAATGCCATTATTATATAAATATATTATATATAATAATGTCAAATTATTTTACTTTTTGGTTCTTTATCTATAAGTCATTTGATCGTATTCAAAATTTCGATGTTAGATTTCAGGCTTATTTTCCTGGTTAAAGAAAAAAACGTTGTTGTACATGAGTTTATAATATTGTATGCACAATACATTGACTGCTTACTACAGGTAAATATACATATAAAAGATAAGTTTTCTAGACTTAAAAAAGAGCGAAATTTATTTCGGTAAAATAATTCGTGGTTTACAACTCTTTTTATCTTTGAAATATTTCTATAATAGCTGTGTTCCATTGTAGTAAAAAGTTATTTTATATCAAAGTAAATATTAAGTAAAGAAACGTTTCTTCAAGTATACTTTTTATGTTTTCAGAGTTACTAAATATTTCCACGTGTAGTCTATTTTTAGAGAAAATTTCGACGTGGTTTTTATTTTCGAAGTCCTTTTCACACCGCATGTATATCCTTAAGCTTACTTGTATCATAGTTTGAGAAGTACTACTTTTTTCCGCTGAAAAATGATTATTCCAGTAACAAATATTGCTTGAACACAGTTACATTTTTTTTTCTGTTACACAAATGGTTTTGAATGAGCTCCTCCGAGTAAAGGTAAGTTCTGGATACAGACATGGCAACCGAACCAAGACAGCATAATTTATTTTAAAATCCTTCAAAGTCAAGTAAAACAGGTTATAAATAATAAAAAGAAGCTGTAGAAGCCAAATACACCAAAGAATCAAAAATCAATTTAGCTATAGAAGCCAACCGCGAAAACTCCAACTGCAACAAGAAGCAACTCCATCTTCAACCTGCAGAAACTCCGCGATGCCAGGTGAACTGATCTCGTTCCATTTATTCAGCTCATCCACATGTCAGTTACGGTTACGAAACTTCAGTTGTGGCATTACAAGGCGGTCGCCTCAGGGGCGCAATAGTAGAAGAGCTTTAGATATTTCATAGGATTCCTACTCTGAGTGTAAATTATTTGAAATGTATCGCATTTCCAAAACAAATATATTATTTTGATCAAGCAGTGTCTTATGCATCATTATAAAAGTCTTGTGTCTCATTTTCAAAAAAAAAAATATATTCATAATTATTTTAATTATAAAAAACTTTTTTGTAACAAACTTCCCTTTGAGATTTCAAATTGAAAATGATGTTTTTATGGAATTCAATAACAATTAAAGTAAAGAATGAACCACATGGGACTTTAGTTCAAACCATATTAGAAATTTAAAAACCTTAACTTTGTATCCCAATTTTTTTTCCCAAAAAATACTCCAAATGCTTTGTTTTGGTTCCAGAAATTTTGAAATAAACATTCAAAAACCTGTATGCTATTTCTTTTAACATGAAATAAAAAATTATACAATTAAAATACTGTGGTTTTAAATTAAAATTTAAAATACGAAAGAAATTTTGAATACAAAAAGGAATCATTCTGAGCATATTGAATGAAATCAAAACGAGAACCATTAAAAAAATTATTAAGTTCCTTAATGCAAAATAAATACACCAGATGATTGAAAACTGTCGGATTTGATCAATTTTTTATGATCGTGAGGAAAAATGCTTATTCTAAATTTTAAAGAAATCAAAATACCTTTTTTGAAAATTTTGCTCTCGGGTAGGTGGGAGTTGTTCAAACTCGCGCAAGTCGATTGCTTGAAAATGGGTTGTTTAAATTCGTGTACTTGGGCTGCGTACACCGATACTTGCGGAAGAAGGATTATCAAAATTTTCGGAAGATACCTATCGGGGTATTGTTTATTGTAATATTATACCTGTTAGGACATTGATTATTGGAATATTATACCTATTGGGGTATTGAATATTGGAATACTTGCCTCAAGGGACGTTGAGTTTTCGAATAATTTACCTGTTGAAATATTAATTATTGGAATATTATACCCATTGGGATCCCATATTAACAGATATGAGAGAGAAAAGATCCTTAAAGGAATCCAAGATGTATTGTGCAGTAACAGTTTCATGTTGCTTAAATAACTAGAAAAAAAAGTTTTGTCACTGAAAGCTCGGCGACGACACATATCTACTGCAATCTCAATTTTTTTAAGAAAATTTTGTTTAAGTGGCAGTGTATTTAAAATGTAAAATGGAACACATAGCTGAAAAAAGTTCTTCAATAACAGAATGTATAAACTATATATCACGTCATACATCGTGTATATGACGCAAAATTAGATAACGAAAACAATACTTTATAATGGAGTTCATTTCGTAATTTTAATGTGTCTTGAACAAACGAGTTAAAAAGGAATTATAAAGGACAATCAAGACCTCTAATGATCTTTAACATTTCTGTAACAGAATTTAAAATAAACTATTAATATTTCAAAACATTTTTTGTTATTTAATGCTTAGGTATTTATGACGTAAGCACACTTATTAATTTTTTAAAAACGTGTTTATTCTCATATATAGCGATTCGCCCGCTAAGCGAAAGTACGCTAAAGAAGAAGTATTTCAACAATATTGAAATCATTTGTTAAAAATTCTTCTAACATATATTACTGCTGCTTTACTTTTAATCCTAAACTAATAAACACACTTTAAAATCTCCTTTTTCACTCTTAATTTTGTATTTCAAAAATCTTGTTGACTCATGCAATTTTAATTATTTCTTCCATATGATATACATTTACTTATATTTCATTTAAATTCATTTTAAAAACATTAATTCGTAATGTTTGAAGGAAAAGCAAACACATGGAGAAGTTTCCAAACAACTGGATTAGTTTAAGCGATATTTTACTGTTAAAACATTTTTCAAATTTCCGAGGGGCATAATTATCTAGTAAATCAAATTTTGTTCTTAGATTGAAGAATGTTTAGTAAAAGTAAACTATTTTGTTAATTGGAGATTCTTATCAAATATTTAAAAGAAAAAAATTAATTTTATGCTGAAATGTACCGTAGAATTATGTCTTAATTAAAATAATTGCAACCTTTTTCAGAAGATTTCGTGTTAGAAAATAAAAATAGTGGATCGATATTTAAAGAAAGAATCCTAGATTATTCAGTAATAGCAATCCGTTCATTAAGGTTGTCTTCACTTGATGCCAAATAGCATGGCTTAAACTAGGAATTTGCTTTTAGATAGAAGGATGTGTTAGTATTAATATTACTTATATATCTGTATTTATATGATCTAATATCTATGACAGTTTAATACAAATACTCCCTTGGTATCAAAATGATTATCCAATTTATAAATTTATATCGGATTTAGAGATCGAAGCGGGAAGAGTTGTTCTGAATACGTTATGCTCTACTATTATAAAATAGAATTTTAATATTATATGTCGATTGTTTCTCATGAGCGTTGACATTTTCGAGTCAAATTCCTGGAAAACAAAATACACTCCCTCACTAGAATTGCAGGTGTCCCTTCTTTTCTCTATTGGGGTGCTCAGTGATCAATAGCTGAGTTTATTGCACTCAGCTCTGCTACGAAAAAGAAGAACTATATCCCTTGGTTTTGGATGAGGCATGGTCAGTTTCCTTCTACACAAGATTTCCAAAGAGAAGAGACAGAGATCTACGAAACGCTCTACTAGAACGTTGTGTTCGAGAACATTGTATTACTTTTCTAGTATGCAACTTACATGAAAAACATATTTGCATAGCAAATGTAAGTACGACAAGTACTTTATCTTGTAAATATATACCTTAATATTTTAAATTAATTACAACAAATTAGTGTGTAAATTATTAACTAGATACCCTGTCATTTGACACAGCCTACACCAAACTCACCTGCCAAAGCTCGTTTAAATCAAAGTGAACTTTTAAGTTCTTAGTCTGCTTTGTATAATATCGTATTCGACTCCTGGAATCAATGATGGCCACTATACATGGATTTTCTTGGACGGCGTTGTTTCCATCGAGCCGTGGATTCGATGCCAGATTTCACTAAATTTTATTATTGTTTTCGGATCCAGAAAGTAATAACTGAGGGACTAAGTTTTGCCGTTGCGATGTCTGTTTCCAACGCTGAATAAAAAATGTGTTGTGCCATCATGAGCGTAGATATTATGTAAATTGAGTCAAATAATTGACACACAAAAATTCACTTCGAATGATAGAAATTCTTTCTGAATAGCAGTTATTCACTGTAAATAACAGAAACTCATACTGAGTTCAGTAGGTTAACAATTAAAACATAATCTGAGTAATACAATACTTTAAGAAAAACTTTTCCTTCCTTTAAGCATAGTTTGGAAGTCCTCTACCTTTTTGAAAGTGCTATCCCTACTGTATGATAGTTTAAAATTTAATTTAGTATTTTATTAGTAAATATTTATGTCCTAAAATTCTTACGTTATTGTTATGATATTTTTCAACAATCATGATCTGACAACGCCCGAAATCACGGAGGGATCATGGCTGCGAACTCACGGCTAGCACAGTTTCAATCTAGTCATGGGTTTGATTCCGATTCTATTAAAACACCAATGTATAGAGGGGCTATTTCAGTTGAAATATGTAGGATTGCAAAATCTTGGCTTTAGTGTTGTGTGGAATTTCGAAACGTTGTAACGCACCGGGAACACTTTCGTCACTTAATCTTTCCACCATTAATTTATAATTAAATAGTCTCTAATGAATACAGTGAAACAAAGTACGAACTCTATTTCTGTTTATTCGAATTTTAGAATTATCACCACACAAAGTGCTTAGTATCACTTATGTAGATTATGTCCCCATTCACTTCTGAATCTTCAGTGATTGTGATTGTTTATTAACCTCTCCCTGAGAAATAACACAAGGACTATTTTGGCTCATAATTTTAAGCCTTGGTCGAAGTGACGAAGACAATTCCAAAGGTGTACGTCCCTCTTTGCAAACTTTCACTCCACGTAAAAAGGGAGGACTTGGATACTCGACAGATTTAAAGTGCATCAGCTCCACTGCGCGGCGAATATGTGATGACATCATGACTTGAACCCACGAATCGACGAAAAGAACGCTGGCCATGTGTCCACTACCATGACCAATGGTTATCGAGGCCTCACACCGAATCTTAAAACTAAAACAAGGTATTTCGAAACTCATGGGCAAACACTTAAGGGGTGATAGAAAACATTTAATCAAGGAATTTTCACCCTTCAATGCAGAAGCAGAGAGCAAATGGTGATCCGCTGACGTCACCGTACCTCCTGAACTCCACCAGAGAAATGAAGATGTACAAGAAAGCTCGCACTTTGTGCTTTCCATTATAGCGTTAACTAGTGTTTCACCTCTTGTTCTCTGCCTGTACTATGTATGGTGAGCATTGCTTGCTTAAATGTTTAATATTACCCCATATTTTTTTGCCTAAGAATTTTGAAACATCCTGTGTAACCCTCACTATTAAACTCTAATTTACTATATCTAATATGTTTTATAAATACATCTCATCAATCGCTTTCTCAACACTTTGATATTTCTATTTAGTTTGCATACGGTTCATTTATAATAAGCGGTATTCAATACAATTAACATCATATAAAAATCTTTAAGGGTTAATTGAAGGTAAATACGCGAAATAACCCGTTATCAAGTGAGAGGTCAAATCAGGTTACGTCTTTGCCAGTTGACTGTAGCTCAAAACTGTGAGGTCTGACACTAATACCCATAATGTTGCCCCTAAATGCGTAGTTAATAACAATCAATCCAAACCTAGACACAAGGTAGTTAATCTAAACGAGATCCGAACTCCACATCTTAAAAAATTTAAAAGTCCTGTTTGCATTGTTGTACAATATACGAAAAAGGGAACACATTTTAATTATTAATTTATACGTTAATTAATTGTAACTCTTAAAATATACATCTATGTATATCTAATAAAATATGCAAACTGTCGCCCTAATCCAATTTTTAATTCGTAATATCGTCTCGGAGAAAGGAAAAGGTCGTCTTAAGGTGAAATTTCTTTATTTAAGTGGTTGTCTTGATTCTGAAATATGTTGAAGTTAAGTTCATGGCAGACACGTGGCACTAGCTAGTGAGGAAAAGCGAAAAGAGAAGGAGTGGTCTACGAAACCGAGGTGTAATATTGACAAACACGATGATTATTTATGCGTGGAAATCTATAGGCATAAAGTTAAAGCTGTAATGATGATGAGAGAGCAGATTGGTTGGGAGTTAGATCTAAATTAAGTGAAAAAGAGATTGTAATAATGAGAATTCATCACATATATAGATATACGCATGAAAATATGAAAAAAATAAACAAAAATAAGCAGTATTATGAAATTTTATATTCATCGTATACAAACAAGATTAAATATTATCTTAATAATGGGAACAATTTTCTATTTGTAGAAGGGCTTTTAGCTTAGTTTTAATTTCAATCGTAAATATATATTTTGCATACATTTTAATTAAATTCAAATAATTGCTTTATAAAGTAAAACACATTTCACGGTACGATAAACAGAATCTGAAAAGATCGCTTTTATTCATTCAGTAAACATTGGTTTTTTTGTTCATTATTTTACACTGAGAATAGTAAAAGTTTCCAAAACCATTAATTTTTATCCCGCTGTAGTACTTATCATGGAGGCTAATTTATAAAAGTCGGAAATGTATTCATAGAATAATCTTTCAATTTCTATTTTAATTGCTTCTACACATGTGTCTATCTCCAATGAAATGCGAAAAAAATGGCAGTAAAGGAACACATGTTGAAATAAATATGCTCTACAGCTCCGATTTATAATATTACTGCACCAAAATTCCTATTTTTATTAAAAAGAAATTTCTTGACAGTGAAAAGTAAAATTTTAATGATTTAAATATTTTTGACAATTATAATGAATACAGATGGGGAGAGAAAATCATCTATACATATGATCTAGTTAAAAAAAGTGCTTAAGTGACCAGATTTGTTTTTCATTTTCTAATACATTATAAATATTGTTATTAAAAGAGGAGTAAAGTTTTTTAAAGAATGGGTTTCAGAACTTCAAACAAACTTTTGAGTATTTTATGATAATAATTTTGAAAATTCTAACAACTACTACTTTAAATTTTATTTATAGTGAACTAATAGTATGCCTTAGAATATTCTTAATATTATTTTGTGTGTCGTATGTTATATCACGATGATTTTTGAGCTTGTGATAAGGAAATTTCTGATATACATACTTTCTAATTTTTTTCCATTCTATAACTCAAAAGTAAGAGGTTCATTCGTGTTTTCTGATACAATTCAAATTATCCTGTAATTTATGTGATCATGTGCTCTTAAAATCTGCTGAATCAAAATTTCTCACGATCACAGACTGGTAGGGAATAATCCCTGCAAGGTGGATAGATGCCCTCAAAGTTCTTCAGAATCCCTTCATCCTATACTATGTGATTGACATATGATCTAAAGAAATATCTTTATATAAATTCGAAGGCAAGGTAAAATTCACTCTCTTTTGCTGTAGTCAAGGACTGCGAAGCTACGTCTTTTGCTTTCTGTGCTTTCGCTATGTTCTTTTTTCCTCTCCGGCCATGAAGGTCAACACTGCGCTGCAGAGCTATTTAAAATGAATGTAAAATGGCATATCTCTCATCCAAAGGAATAAATAGACTTGCTACTCTTACCTAACAGTCTTATTCTTGCCATGACAGCTAATGCCCTGTTTACTCTTCGATTAAATTCAGTTTCATTATAGTATATGAAGTCGACAGAATGAGTGTGCCTGTCCTGGAGAAACTCCCAATTCTACTCTGCCATGTCTGAAAAATATCCTAAGCGATTTAAGAGATAGTTTTAGTTTAGTTTTATTAACGTCGCACTAGAAGCAACACGAGGGCTATTGGCGACGGACCTCGTAATTTTGAACCACGGTCAAGTGACGAGGACGACACCTGAGCTGGCACCCCCTCTCCTAACATCCACACCACGCCAACGGGAGGACTTTGGGCTCCGAACAGATTTAACGTGCATCAGCCCCGGCTATACGGTGGGTCTTTGGCGGCCAAGGATCGAACCCGCGACTGAACGAAAACCGCCGGTCGCTAGTCCACGACCTTGACCACTAGGCTACCGCGGCCCAAGAGATAGAGGCGCAACTTTAGTTAGTAAATTTATCGCTAGCATCTTAGTAACTTAAAAGTTGATAAAAAAAATACATTGGAGCTCACTACAAACATGTTTCCACTCATCAAACAAATACCTGAAAAAATGGCGTTGCATTTAAAACCTTAATGCACACCAAAGATAAGGTGGCCCTTGAATCCATTACGAACTCCCATAACAACTAGTGAAGAAACTTTTTCTACTGTTCTATTAGCATTTTATCCAGGTGAAAGTCGTCTGCGTCAAGAAGCGAGGTCTCTACATAACAGGATTCTACTTTATCCGTATTATTTTCAAATACATCATCTAACACAGTGTCGGAACAAGTGCAATCCTATCCTAAAATATTATAAACAATACCTGTGAACTGAATCCCAACATCTGTAGCGACTCTTAAATTTGCGACACCTTTAATTTTCTTTACTCAATTTATAAAGTTGGACTAAAATTTTGTAAGTAATTTCATACATTATTTTTCTACTAAGCAATGTTGAATGAATTTTACGAAATTTGTATATTGATATATCATAGAAAATTCTTTAACTTGTTTCTGATTTGAATTTTAATACAGTGAAAACTTTAGAAAATAAGCTCGATAGTGTTTTATTTCATTTAGAATTTGATATGCAGTAGAAAAATTAAAATGTTTATCAAGTCACTTTATTATATTTTATATTTTTTCATATAGTTTTTCTCTTTATAAAGTTAAAAATTAACATATTTTGGAATTTAATTAAATATTTTGAAGATTTTTGGAAAATTATTACATTATGTGTTGTGTATATTACCAAAGCTTGGGAATTACTCTGTTTTAAAAGTGTGTGGTTTTTAAAAAGTTTTAGTTACAAAGAATGTGATATTATATGATATATAAGGGGAAAAAAATTTGAATTTAGTTCTAAATTTATTTTTAAAACAAACAAATCACACTTCTTCAGATAATATGATGGAAGGATTTGGTCTATAAATAGTCGTACACTAGGACAATAAGAAAATAATACAAACATGCTTTAGCAAATGCTTTTTGATAATATTTGTAAAAAAAATTTTAAAAATTGAATTCCAATGTCTGTTGACAGTTTCGAATCATGTTGCAGAACAACAAACTTCCTTTTGTGAATGTTCATTTCTGAACCCCGAGATGCATGTAGAAAAATATGTAAATAATGTTTCGAAGACTATGTCAGAGTCTTGTCGTCGGTGGCAGTCGCGTAGATGTTAAATTAATCTTTATGTGAAAATTTATACTTGTTTGAATATTATGTTGTTTAATTTACCAAATGCCACCCACGCATCTTTGTTATTTATGTATTTTTTATATAGGTTCAAGAATTTATTTTAGCAAAATTACTTCTGGGAAAATTGATGTTAGACTTAATCACAATACCACACACAACATACAGATTTTATTCACCTTTTAATTAAACATTTAGGTCATTTCAATGAAATTGTTTATGCGTTTTGTTAAGGTGAAGAGGTTTTTATTTATGGAAATTTTAGATGTCACACTTTTAAGTTATAAATTTTGAGTATAATTCTTAATCTAAATTTTAATTTTTTTTCTTCGACATTCTGTGAGGTATGGTTATGTGTTGGGACCCAACGCACACCCACATCTTGCGGAGAAAGCAAATTTGTAATATTATGTCTGTTTAAGTAATTTAATTTCCTAATTTTCCTCATTCTCGAACTCACAGTAAAGTATTCTTTCTTATTTTCTTATCCAACTCCAAATTATCCTTTAAATCATCTAATTTATTATTTTCTTATCCAATAATTTTTATTATTTCGTGATTATGTGCTCGTAAAATCGGCCGAATCAACTTTTCTTATGATCTTAAATCTGTAGGAATAATCCCTATAAGACTACTCGGCTCCAATCAAAATAGAATCTCTTCATCCAATACCATCTGTGTAACACAAGACTTAAAGAAATCCTTCCATATAAACATGAAACAAGGTAAAATTCTCTCGCGCTCTGGCCAGAACCAATCTTTTCATTTCCTCTAAATGTGTGTATTGTAAATAACGTAATCTGTTGGTATTCAGCTCTATGTAGGGCCGCGGTAGCCTAGTGGTCAAGGTCGTGGACTAGCGGCCGGCGGTTTTCGTTCAGTCGCGGGTTCGATCCTTGGCCACCAAAGACCCGCCGTGTAGCCGGGGCTGATGCACGTTAAATCTGTTCGGGGCCCAAAGTCCTCCCGTTGGCGTGGTGTGGATGTTAGGAGAGGGGGGTGCCAGCTCAGGTGTCGTCCTCTTCACTTGACCGTGGTTCAAAATTACGAGGTCCGTCACCAATAGCCCTCGTGTTGCTTCTAGTGCGACGTTAATAAAAACTAAACTAAATCAGCTCTATGTAAAATTGCTCTCTCTCATTCAAAGGAATAAGCATCATTTTTCTAAACAAATATTCTCCTTAGAATAATGAATCATAGTGCCATTTTTAAATGTCCAGGAAAGTTGTTATTATATATATATATATATATATATATATATATATATA
>BMAW01013877.1:164205-179894 GCA_019974015.1 Nephila pilipes
TCAGTATGCTTCATTCAGTTATTGCTACTTATCACATTCTAAATAATGAGTATAATTGTACTTTTTATTGGAGACCACCTAGAAACCACATTACAAAAATTATCACACGGAAACACAGAAATGAAAGTATGAAACACATTACAAAGGAAAATAACAAAGGAAATTAAGAAACTTGAGGGGAAAGGTTTAAAATATTTGAAATTTACAAAATAAGCCAAATGCCTTTTTATACAAATTGGTGGAAATCAAGCCAATTAGATGTGGATGCTTTTAAGTACTAGCCTTAGGGTCCTGTTACGACAATTTAGAAATAGAAGAATCACATAATTAGCATTTTTCTCGCCACCAACGCTGCAATCACAGGAGTCGCTGGATCAAATTGAATCGATAAAGTAACTTTAAGTGAAGAGGAATTCAGTGAGATTGGTTCATTTGAAGTGGTGACAATCGCGACAATCTGAAATTAATGGAAGGAAAAATCTCTTTGGTAAGATTTATTTGAGCTGAAGTATTGTTGGTTCCAAGACTTCACTATACTCTCTTGACCTTCTTATAGAAGATTTAGGAATGCTCTTATAGCAATGTTAATTTTGGTGGCAGTCTTTGCTAGAAAATCATTCCCTCGTTGCCAAAGATAATCCTTACAAGATATCATTTTCATTTGTCTGAACAAATGAAAAGGCAACTTCTGACGATTTTATCTTTTAGGTTGGGTGACTGGATCTCTAAAATTATGTTATTGTAGGAATACCTTTTAATGTCTCAATGATGAAAGTCGGTACATATAAGAAGATCTTAAGTATTTGTTATTACATTCCGGCGATCCATTGATGGAGAAGTTTAAGTATAAAGTTCAGTTACAAAACACCAACAGTGCACATTAGATTATTTGTTGTGATTGATGTTTACTTAATGGAGAATAAGCGAAAATTCAATGATTTAATTATGTTATAATTTTATGAATGTAGTTATTGATATAAAATGAAATATAATATATTTATATTTTAATATAAAAGAATCAGTTTTAGCAATGAAAAAATTATATCAACACTAATTGTGTGTGTAATAGTGAAATATATTATATAATAATATACCATTAAAATATAATTATATATAATATATCAAAATTATTTTTACATTTTGGTTTTATCCTATAAGTCATTTGATCGTATTCAAAATTTCGATGGGTGTTTCAGGCTTATTTCTAGTTAAAGAAAACGTTGTTTACATGTGTTTATAATATTGTATGCAAATACATTGACTTATACTGGTAAATATACATATAAAGATAAGTTTTTCTAGACTTAAAAAGCGAATTTTTCGGTAAAATATCGTGAAGTTTACAACTCTTTTATCTTTGAAATATTTCTACTAATAGCTGTGTTCCATTGTAGTGAAAATGTTATTTTATATCAAAGTAAATACTAGAAATAAAGAAACGTTTCTTCAAGAATACTTTTTTATGTTTTCGAGTTACTAAATATTTCCACGTGCAGTCTATTTTTAGAAGAATTTCGACGTGGTTTTTTATTTTACCTTGTTTTCTCAGGGTGATCGTAAGTCACTTCACCGCATATGTGTTCATAAGCTTACTTATCTAGTTTGAGAGTACTACTTTCTTCACCTGAAAAATGATTATTCAAGTAACAACTGAAACAGTTACATTTTTTCTGTTACTACAAAATGCTTGAATGAGGCTCCTCGAGTAAAAGGTAAGTGGGTCTGTGTACAGAACAGCAACCGAACAAGATAAGCATAATTTATTTTAAATCCTAAAGTCAATAAAAGGGTTATAAATAATAAAAGAGCTTTGAAACCAAATACGCAAAGAATCAAAATCAATTTATCATAACAACCGCGAAAATCAACTGCAACAAGAAACAACTCCATCTAACCTGCAAACTCCCACGACACCGAATTGAACTGATCTGTTCCATTTATTCAGCTCATCCACATAGTCAGTTACGGTTGCAGAACTTCATTGTGGCAGTACAAAGGCGTCGCATCAGGGGCAACTGTATGAAGAGCTTTAGATCTTCATAGGAATCCTACTCTGAGTGTAAATTATTTGAATATCGCATTTTCAAAACAAAATATTAGTTTTGATCAACGGTGTCTTATGCATCATTCATAAAGTCCTTGTGTCTCATTTTCAAAAAAAAATGATGATCATAATTATTTTAATTATAAAAACTTTTGTAACCTAAACTTCCCTTTGAATTCAAATTGAAAAGTGTTTTATGAAATTCAATAACAAATTAAATGTAAAGAATGAACCACAATGGGACTTTAGTTTCAAACCATATTAAAATTTAAAACCTAACTCTGTATCCAATTTTTATTCAAGCTCAAATGCTTTGTTTGGTTCGAAAATTTTGGAAATAAACTTGTTCAAAAGCACTTATGCTATTTCTTTTACATATAACATAAAAATTATACATTTTAAAATATTGTGGTTTTAAATTAAAATTTAAAATACGAAAGAATTTGAGAATACAAAAGAATCATTCAAGCTATTGAATGAAGATAAAACAGAGAACCATTAAAAAATTATTAAGTTCTTAATGCAAAATCAATACACCAGATGATTGAAAACTGATCGATTTGATCAATTTTTATGATCATTGAGGAAAATGCTTATTCTAAATTTTTTAAAGAAATCAAAAATACGCTTTAAAAATTTTGCTCTCGGGTAGGTGGGAGTTGATTTCAAACTCGCAAAGTCGATGCTAGAAAGTAATTTGTTTAAATTCATGTACTTGTGGCCTGCTGTACCCGATACTTGCAGGAAAAGGATATCAAAATTTTCGGAGATACCTATCGGGGTATTTATTGTAATGATTATACCTGTTAGGAGATTGATTTGGGATATTATACCTATGGGTGTATTGAATATTGGAATATCTTGCCTCAAGGGACGTTGAGTTTTCGAATAATTTTACTTGTTGATAACAGTAATTATTGGAATATGCTACCCATTGGGATCCATATTAACAGATATGAGAAAAGATCCTTAAAGGATCAAGACTTGTGCATAACAGTTTCATGTTGCTAAAAACTTGAAAAGTTTTGTCACTGAAAGCTCCGGCGACGACACATCGCATATCTACTGCATATCCAATTTTTAAGAAAATTTTGTTGTTTAGTGTGCAGTGTATTTAAAATGTAAAATGGAACCATAGCTGAAAAAGTTCTTCAATAACAGAATGCTAAATATGTCATAACATACATCTGTATATGACAGCAAGTGGATAACGAAAACAATATAATGGAGTTCATTTCGTAATTTTTAATGTGTCTTGAACAAACAGTTAAAGAATAGTATAAGGATCAAAGACCTCTAATGATCTTTAACATTTCTGTAACAAATTTAAAAATAAACTATTAATAATCAAAACATTTTGTTATTTAATGCTTAGGTATTTATGACGCTTCGCCAGTGGATTTAAAACGACATTTTATTCTCATATAGCGATTCACCCTGCAAAGCGAGTGCTAAAGAAAGTATTTCAACAATATTGAAATCATTTGTTAAAAATTCTTTAACTATATCTGCTTTTTACTTTTTAATCTAACTAATAAACACACTTTAAAATCTCCTTTTCCTCTTAATTTTGTATTCAAAAATCTTGTTGACTCATGCAATTTTATTTTCTTCCATATGATATACATTTATTATATTCATTTAAATTCATCTTTAAAACATTAATTCGTAATGTTTAGGAAAAGAGTCAAACACTGGAAAGTTTCCAAACATGGATTAGTTTAAGCGATATTTTACTGTTAAACATTTTTCAAATTTCGAGGGGCATAATTATCAGTAAATCAAATTTTGTTCTTAGATTGAAGAATGTTTAGTAAAAAACTTTTTGTTAATTGGAAGATCTATAGTTCATATTAAAAGAAAAATTAATTTTATGCTGAAGCTGCCGTAGATATATGTCTTAATAAAATAATTGCAACCTTTTTCAGAAGATTTTGTGTTAGAAAATAAAATAGTGAGATCGATATTTAAAGAAAGATCCTAGATTATTCTACAACAATCCGTTCATCTAAGGTTGTCTTCACTTGATAGAAATAGCATGTATAAGCTAAGGAATTTGCTTTTAGATAGAAGGATGTTAGTATTATTACTTATATATGCTGTTTTATATGATCTAATATCTATGACAGTTTAATATAAATACTCACTTAATTATCGAATGATTATCAATTTATAAATTTATGATGGTTGGAGATCGAAGCGGGAAAGAGTTTTTCTGAATATGTTATGCTCTACTATTATAAAATAGATTTTGATATTATATGTCGTTATTGTTTCTCATGACGTTGACATTTTCAGTCAATCCTCTGGAAAACAAATACACTCTCCCTCACCCAGAATTGCAGGTGTCCCTTCCTTTCTCTATTGGGTGCTCGTGCAATAGCTGAGTTGTACCCTCAGCTCTGCTGCCAAAAAGAAGAACTATATCACTGGTTTCGACGAGGGCATGGTCTAGTTTCATTCTACACAAGATTTCCAAGAAGATAGAGATCTACGAAACGCTCTACGAACGTTGTGTTCGAGAATATTGCATACTTTCTATATGCAACTTACACGAAAAACATATTGCATAGCAAATGTAAATTTTAGACAATACTTTATCTTGTAAATGTACCTTAATATTTTTAAATTATTACAATAAATTGAGTGTGTAAATTAGTGTAACTAGATACCTGTCATTTGACACAGCCTACACCACTCACTGCATACTCGTTTATATCAAAATGAACTTTGTTCTTAGTCTGCTTTGTAAATATCGTATTTTCGACTCCTGGCAATGATGGCCTACCATACATGGATTTTCTTGGACGTTGTTTCCATCGAGTCAGGATTCAGATAGCCTGATTTCATAAAGTTTTATTGTTTTCGGATCCGAAACTAGATTATTGGACTAAGTTTTGCCATTGCGATGCCGTTCAACACTGCAATAGAAAATGTGTAGTACCATCATGAGCGTAGATATATGTGAGATTGAGTCAAATAATTGACACACACAATTCACTTCGAATGATAGAAATTATTTCTGAATAGCAGTTATCATCTAAATAACAAAACTTCACTCGAGTTCAATAGGTTATACATAAACTAATCTGACAATTACACAATACTAGAAAAACTTTTCCTCTCCTCCCTTTAAGCATAGTTTGAAGTCCTCTACCTTTTGAAAGTGCAATCCTACTGTACTGATAGTTTAAATTCAATTTAGCTACTGGTAAATATATGTCTAAAAATTCTTATATTGATTTATAGTGTTTTTTCAACAAATCAAGATCTGATAACGCCGAAATAGCCAGGTGATCTGAACTGCGAGCTCACCATCAAGTGAAGTTTCTCGTCTAGTCATGGTTCAATTCTGATTCTATTAAAAAACACCATTTTAGTGCAGCGGATTCGACTGAAATATGTCGGGTTGCAAACTCCCGGCGTTAGATTTGCGTGGATGTATGAAACGTTGTACTCCTAGAAGTTTTCACGTCATTAATCTCCACTATTAATTAATAATTAATAGTCTCTAATGAATACAGTGAAACAAAGTAGAACTCATTTCTATTTATTCGAATTTTAGAATTACTCACGAAAGTGCTTATAATCACTTATGTAGATTATGTCCCCGATGCACGTCTGAATCTTCAGGTTGTGATTTTGTAGTTACTTTCCTGAAATAACAAGGACATGGATCATTTTTAAGCCTTGGTCAAATCGGACGAACAATTCAGAGGTGTGCTCATCTCTGTCTTTGCAAACTTCCATCCACGTAAAAGGAGGACTGGAACTGAACAGATTTAAAAGTGCATCAGCTCACTGCGCTGCAGATTGTTATGGCTCACACTTGAACCCATGACCGACAAAGAACGCTGGCCACAAGTCCACTACATAAACAATGTATCGAGGGCTTCACGCAGAATGTAAAACTAAACCCATTATTTCGAAACTCATGGGCAAACTAGGGGTGATAGAAAACATTAATCATGGAGTTTTCATTCTTCATTAGGCAGAAGAGAGAGTGGTGAAGTGGCTTGCTCACCATCCTCCTGAAATCCACGGGAGAAATGACGATGTACAAGAAAACTCGCACTTTGTGTTTTCCATTATAGAGTTGTCTAGTGGTTCACGTCTTGTTCTCTGCCTGTGCTATGTACGGTGAGCATTGCTTGTTTCAATGTTTAATATCACCCCACGTACTTTTGCCTAAGAGTTTTGAAACACCCTGTACAACTCTCGCTATTAAACTCTAATTTAATACATCTAATATATTTTATAAATACATCTCATCAATCGCATTCTCTACATTTTGATATTTGTATTTAATTTACATACCATTCATTTACAATAAGTGGTACTCAATAGCTGAATACATCATATAAATCTGAAGGGTTAATTGAAGGTATAATGCTGCAAAAGAACTCGTTATCAAATGAAGAGGATCAAATCAGGTGACGTACCTTCTGAATAGCTTGTAACTCAACACTATGATGTCGACGCTAATACCCTATGTTATACCTAAATGCGTAGTTAACAATCAGTCAATCCAGCTAGACAAAAGGTGGTTAATCTAAACGAACTCCAATCTCAAAAAAATTTAAAAAGTCTGTTGGCATTGTTGTACCAATATACGAAAATGGAACATATCGAAAATAACATATGTAAAATATACATCTATGTATATTTAATAAAATATGCAAAACGCGCCCTAATCCAATTTTAATTCGTAATATCGTCCCGGAGAAAGAAAGAGTGAAATTTCTTAATTTAAGTGAGTTGTGATTCTGAAATATGTATTGAAGTTAAGTTCATGGCAGACACGGGCACTAACTAGTGAGGAAGAAGCGAAAAAAGAGTTGGTGGTCAGCAAAATCAGGTAGCAATTTGACAGCACGATGAATTTATGTGAGTAAAATCAAAGCATAAAGTTAAAGTTGTAATAATGATGAGGAACAGATTGGTTGGGGAGCTACATCTAAATTAATGAAAAAGGATATAATAATGTGAATCACTATATAACATAACTGCAGCAATATGAAAAATAAACAAAATAAGGTATTGAATTTTATATTCTTCGATAGCAAAACCTTAAAATTAATCTTAATAATGAACAATTTGAATTTGTAGAAGTGCTTTTAACTAGTTTCCAATTTCGATCGAAATAAATATATTTTGCAGCATTTTAATTCAACTCGTCAGTATTATAAACATTAAACATTTTCATGGCAAAACAAATTTGAAAAGTCCGCTTTTATTCGTTCAGTAAACATTGTTTTTGTTTTTGTCATTATTTTACAGAGATAGTAAAATTTTCAAAACCATTAATTTTATCCCTTGAGTACTTATGGCATGCTAATTTATAAAAGTCGGAAATGTATTCATAAAATAATGCTTTCAATTTCTATTTTAATTGCTTTCTACATGTGTCTATCTCCAATGAATACGAAAATGGATAAAGAACACTGTTGAAATAAAAGCTCCTCTCCAAGTTTATAATAGTTGCTGCACAAATTCCTACTTGAAAAGAAATTTCTTGACAATGAAAGGTAAAATTTAAATGATTTAAATTTTGGTACGATAGATATAATGAACTACAGATGGAGAAATCATCTATACATATGATCTAGTTAAAAAAAATGCTTAAGTGACTCGGAATTTGTTTCGTTTCTAATACATTATAAATATTAGTTGATAAGAAGAGTAGAAACTTTAAAGAATGGGTTCAGGACTCAAACAGAAACTTTTATTTTATGATAACAATTTTAGAAAATTCTAACAACTACTTTTAAATTTTATTTTGTAGACTAATGCTAATAGAATATTCCTATATATTTTGTATCAAGTTTGTTATATCAAGATGATTTTGAGAACTATGATAAAATCAATTTCTAGATATATATATATCTTTCACCATTCTATAACTCAAAGTAAAGGTTCGTTAGTTGTTTCTGATACAATTCAAATTTATCCTTTAATTTATGTGAGTCATGTGTCTCATAAAATCTGCTGAATCATATCTCACGTCACAGACTGGGAGATACATCCTGCCGAAGGCGGATAGATGCCCTCAAGGTTCTTCCTAGATCCCTTCACTATACTATGTGATTGACATGCGGTCTAAAGAAATACTTCATGATAGAATCGGCAAGGAAAGTGTCACTCCTCTTCTGCTGTAGTCAGGACGGCCCAGCTTACGTCTTTTGCGTTCTGTGCTTTCACTTTATGTTCTTTCTCTCAGCATGAGGTCAACACGCGTGCAGAGCTATTTAAAATAGAATGTAAATGGCATCATCTCTGCATCCAAGAATAAATAGACTTACTCTTACCTAACAGTCTTATCTTGCCATTGACAGCTAATGCCTGGTACTCTTCGATTAAATTCGTTTCTTATAGTATATGAAGTCGACAAATGGAGTAGGTTGCCTGTCCTGGGAAACTTCCAATTCTATCTGCCATCTGAAAAAATATCTAACGATTTAAGGATAGAGCGCAACTTTAGTTAGTAAGATTTATCGCAGCATCTTAGTAACTTAAGTGATAAAAAATACTTGTTAGCTCTACTACAACATGTTTCCACTCATCAACAAATACCTGAAAAATGGTGCATTTAAAACTAATACACCAAAAGATAAATGGCCTTAGAATCCATTACGCTCCCATAACAACTAGTGAAGAAACTTTTCACTGTTTGCTATTAGCATTTTACATCAGGTGAAAGTCGTCATTCTGCGTCAAAGCGTGGTCTCTACATAACAGGATTCTACTTTATCCGTATTATTTTAAATACATCATCTAACAAGTGTCGGAACAAGTGCAATCCTATCCTAAAATATTATAAATATACCTGTGAACTGAATCCCAACATCATGTAGCGACTCTTCAAATGCGACACCTTTAATTTTCTTTACTCAATTTAAAAGTTGATTCTTTGTAATTGTTTCATACATTATTTTCTATAAATGTTAAGAATTTTACAGAATAAGCTGACTATATTGTATATCATAAAATTCTTTAACTTGTTTCTAGTTTGAATTTTACAATACAGTGAAAACTTTAAGAATAGCTCGATATGTGTTTTATTTCATTTAGAATTTGATGATGTGTAGAAAAAATAATTTTATCAAAACTTTATATATTTATATATTTTCTTAGGTTTTCTTTGAAATTAAAATTATTAACATATTTCGATTTAATTAAATATTTTTGAAGATTTTTGAATTATTACATTATGTGTTGTGTATATTAAAAGCTTGGAATACTCTGTTTTAAAAGTGTGGTTTTAAAAGTTTTATTTACAAAGAATGTGATATTATATGATATATAAGAAAAGGCAAATTGAATTTAGTCTAATTTATTTTTAAACAAAACAAATCACCTTCTTCAGATATAATATGATGGAAAGGATTTGGTCGATAAATAGTCGTACACTAGGACAATAGAAAATAATACAAAACATGCTTTAGCAAATCTTTTTGATAATATTTGTAAAAAAATTTTAAAATTGAATTCAATGTCTAGTTGACATTTCGATCTGTTGCAGAACAACAAACTTCCTTTTGTGAATGTTCGTTCTCCTGAACCCTGAGATGCATGTAGAAAATATATGCAAATAATGTTTCGAGAACTGTCAGAGTCTTGTCGTCAGTGGCAGTCGCGTAGATGTTAATTAATCTTTTGTGAAATTTATACTTGTTTGAATATTATGTTTTAATTTACAAAGATGCCACACCGCATCTTTGTTATTTATGTATTTTTTACTATGGATTCAAATCTATTTTACTAAAAAACTCAGGAAAATTGATGTTAGACTTAATCACAATACCACACACAACCATACATTTTATTCACTGTAATTAAACATTTAGGTCATTTCAGATGAAATTGTTTATGCGTTTTGTTAAGGATGAGGTTTTATTATGGAAATTTTAGATGTCACACTTTTAGTTATAAATTTTGAGTATAATCTAATCCCTAAATTTTAATTTTTTCTTCGACATTCTGTGAGGTATGGTTATGTGTAGGACCCAGCACACCCATCTTGCGGAAAGCAAATTTGTAATATAGTCTGTTTAAAGTAATTTAATTTCCTAATTCCTCATTCTCGAACTCCACAGGCAATATTCTTTCTTATTTTCTTATCAAGTTCAAATTACCCTTTAAATCAATCTAATTTAGTATTTTCTTATCCAATATTTTATTATTTCGTGATTGTGCTCGTAAAATCGGCCGAATCAACTTTTCTTATATCTTAAATCTGTAGGAATAATCCTATAAAGACTCTCAGCTCAATCAAATAGAATCTCTTCATCCAATACCATCTGTACACCCATGGATCAATAAGTTCAGAACTAACCTAGAGATGGCGCTCAGAGTAAACCAGTAACCAGTCTTTCTAGAAGGACAACTTTGCTTAGAAACTGTCAATTTCCAAAGTCGATCGGACAGAAACAGCAAGTTATCAGGTTGGAGTAAATCGTTTTGTAGTTTATTTAGAAATGGGAAAAAACCGATTTCGTGTTCTGATAGAAACATTGTTTTTTAATGGATAAAGACACCATGAAAGCCGAAACAATAGATGGTTGAAAAAATATTACCTGGATAACATCTCCATCAAAGCTGTCGTTGGCTTTGACGAGTTCTAAAGTGCGTACCGACACAAAGAAAATGACGGAACGCTCAGAGTGAACCTAGTGGAACCATTACAGAAAATTGGAGTGAAGTGATAAAATTATATTAAAGATCACGTAAGAGTGAAGCTCCGTGAGATTATGAGATGACGAAATATCATATGGAAGTGTATTACTATCCATGAAAATTGAGCATGAAAGTGTTTTCAAGTGGGTGCCGCGATTGCATGGAACAAAAACAGCAACAGTCGATGAGTTCAGAAGCTGTTTATCGCTATTTACTTGCACGTAAAAGATTTCTTGCAGTCGTGTGACCATGGACAGAAACAGTGGATCATCTGCACTCCGACGGCGGCAGTGGCGCACAGCTGGCTGAGAACCGTCAAGCGTCGAAAACGCAACAGTCAGCTGGCAAAGATCATGGCATCCGAGTTTTTGGGATACGCATGGCGTGATTTTCATTGACTCCTCGAAAAGGTAAATCGATCAAGAGTGATTATATATTGACTTGCTGTGCGTTTGAAGGAGAAATCAAAAACACCGCACAGTCTCGAGGACTGATGATCATGTATTAACACAATGAAAGCTAAATCCTTCCATATAAACATGAAACAGGTAAATTCTCTCGCGCTCTGGCCAGAATCCATCTTTCATTTCCTCTAAATGTGTGTAAAATAACGTAATCTGTTGGTGATATCAGCTCTATGTAAATGATACTCTCTCAAATTCTAAAGGATAAGCATCATTTTTCTAAACTAATATTCTTAGAACAATGAATCATATTAATCATTTTAAATGTCAGTAAAGTTGTTATTATATATAATATTATATAGTAGTAGTGCTTTGTGTGTGTGTGTGTGTGTGTGTGTGTGTTGGTATTGTGCAAAGCATATATATATATATATATATATATATATATATGGGTGGGTGTATGTGTAAAGAAAATCATATTTATTCAATTGTCTAAGCTACAAGAAAAAATTGCAAGAATTAGAAATTTATACAAGGAAATTTTATAGTAAAAGCAAATTTTAATGTAAGGAAAGATATAAATATTTACACGATATTTGTGCCTTAATATTTAATAAAATTTCCTTAAAATTTTCAGCCACTTTTTCTATTTTTACATATTGTCTTTTAAATTCCTGTTTACAAATAAAATGACAAATACTTAAATAAATTCGTGTCCTTTCTGCTAAGGTATTCGTTAATAGAATATTTTGAGATATACACACACGATGTACGTGACCAGAAATAGAAAAAAAAATTACTACACATGCAATAACTAGTTTCTTCACTTGCAACTCGTATTCCGAAATTATTGTTTGTTTTCCTACGGATACGTCGAGATGAAAATAATTCCCCTCATCAAATATTTAGAGCACAGGTATATTTTTATGTCATCTCATATATTCTACAAACAGAACATTCAGTAATTTAAGTTGAATTCTCTTTTTTATTTCTTTTTGAAAATAGAGTTTTTAAACTGATGTTTTTCAACATGCATGCTGTTTTTCTTCCTTTATATAATTGAATCATTCTAGAAGTTTCGGAATAGCGTATGTCTCATGATATTACTGCGTCACATCTGTAAATTCAACCCATGAGAATTCTTAGACTTGATAAACTACTGCCATGAGCATATTCTACTTTTATTTATCTCATTTTTACATGGAAAGTATTTCGATGAAATATATATTGAGCTGGACTTTAATAGAACCCTTTCACTGCAAAAACAGAAATGTGTTGAACATGAGAAGTAGTTCAATGGTAAATATTCTGCCTTATTAAATGAATTTTTTTTCCTTTTGATTTTATAATTGTAAGTAATACTCAAGAGTATAATTTCAAAATTCATTATAATCAACAATATTTCAAGGAAAAAATTGTAATTTAATAAGGTAGACCTTTTTTCACGAAGCAAATAGCACCATTATTAAATTTTAAGCATTCTTGATGAATAAAGTCAAGCTTAATGCCCGAATCAATTCATCAACAAAAAAACGCTTATCAATTTCAATTTTTAACTATCAACTTTGAAAACCACAGAAATGTGTTTTTGCTAATCATCAAGATTATGTTAAAAAATATTACTAAATGTTGCTTGGAGGGAGAGGGGGCACAGAAAGGTTGAATTCACACCCAAAAATATTAAGACAATTTGGTTCAAAAATATTCATATACTGAAAAAATAATTGTATAAATACGGGATGGTCACTGAAAGGCTAAATGATAGATAACAAAAATAATTTTTAGGAGCTCTGAAGAGCATTTCACTGAAAATTGCAAGCTGAACGAATTTCTTCAAAAGAGATTATTAGGATCCTAACCATGTTTTATTAAGAGATCAAAAATATTATCTGTATTTTTCCGACGGGTTCTCACGCGTATTTTCCCTCCAATTACTTTATGTGCCTTTAATGCGACGTTATTTTATTATATAATCTATTTTTTTGAATTAACCATGACGTTTTTTAAATTAGAATAGAAATTTTGAAAAGAGTGAATGAGGTAACATTTATATGCTGCTAAGAATTTAACAGTAATAGTAATAGTAAAGGGGAAGAAAGGAAGATTGGATGTTTTGAGCAAATAAATTTGATGTATACTTACGCTGAACAGAAAAATTATTTTGATGTTGGACTAAGCCCTGACTCGGACCCACCTTTAAAATCAATTAGATAAGTATACATTTCGGATAATCTTTTATAATAGATGCGTGGACAGTTTACATTTTCGTTGAAATGCACATCTTCACTTACAGGAAGAATAAATATAAGTTAAGAGTTTCACACTCTGTATTCACTTAGACTGTTTAAAAAGAGACTGAACTTTATTAACTTGCTGTGGCACAAATTAGTGATCTAAGAGACTCTATGTGTCATATTTTCTCTCAGTCAGAATAAAAGATCATCACATGGAATCGAAAAATCCAAAGACTATCTTAAAATTTATTTTTAAAAAGTGAACAACAATTCTGAAGTAATTTAAATAAGTAAAGAATTCCCCAAAATTCTTAAATATCTCTTATAATTTACTTTCTGTAAAAATTTTCTGAAAATTGTAAAAGTTTCTGCAATATGTGTACAAATTTGAAAAAACTTTTAGTACAATTTACAGTTTTAACTTCTAAAATTATATAAAGATAAATACATGCCTTCGATTTTCTTGAGTGAAAAAATTTAATTTATTAGAAATAAGCCTAAAAGTAAGGAAATTTAACAAGATATTTGTAATTTATTCTCATGTTTATTTAAGAGAATAAGTTGTACGTTTCCGCACTTAATACAGTATTTTTGAATAAATTAACAAAATAATACTGATCATTGTTACAAAATACAAATAATAATGATCATTGTCTTAGCTGTACTAATAATTTCATCCTCTAATTGTTAATGGTGATATTTTTTGAATGTGCTCTTACGATAACTAAAAAACGATTAATTGATAAATATTGAACTTAATTTATAATTATATTTCTGAACTCTTGAAATATTTTTTTAATTAATTTTGTCACCTCGATCCACATGGAAAAAGAGTTCAGGTAGTGGAAAATGTAATTTTCAAGCTTATAATTAACTCACTTTTGCACGTTAAAAATAAGTAATCCAAAACTTCTTAAAAGTAAAAATAATCGAGAGCTTATTTACAAAATATCCTGCAATGTTTTCTCGTAAAATGAAAACAATGGGTTAACAATTGAAATAAAAAAATTTAGAGCTCAATTTCTTTCTTAATGGCACTTACATACACTTTACGTATAACTATGCATACAAAATGACAAAATATCGTTTTCTTCTCTAAATCTCCCATAAGTTTAAAAAATTATAAATATAATTTTTTAAACTTATTAAACTGATTGATTTAAGTATATCAATCAGTTCATTTCTTCAAAGTCCTTTAATTACTTTCATTCGACAATTGACAAGCATTTGCCTTCCTGTCGTGTTCCCTTCATTTTTTTATGCTTTTGTTTTGTTTTCTTCATTCCGTTTTTATTTTCTAACTGTTTTTATTGAAATTGTGTTCGACATTCTGATCATAAACATTATTTATGTTGGAACTAATCATTTGATTTTAGTTCAGAAGATTTAGTAGAATATTTTAAATAAATATATGTACAAAAATGAGTAATTCATATTTTTTTTTTCAAAACGGTATTAGTTTGATTGTACTTTGAAAATTTTATTTAATTCTCTGTATGATTTCCATCATTACCAAAGGTAGTTACATATCTCATAGAAATAATACAAATGTCTTATCTTATCATATCTCATTCATATTACATGTTAAATTTGTTCTTATCTTCTTATATCTTAATTATTTCTTTACAAGGTTATCATCATTATCAAACACAGTTATCACGAAGAAATCATACATATATTCGCACACGAAATAGAACCAACTTTCCCGTAATATTTTGCATAATTTTAAACTGCATATGATCAGCAAAACTTTGTCAATTTAAGACCCTAATTTTTAACTATTTTCATGCGTAGTTTTCTTTAAAGTGAGGCTTATTAAAATCGCATCACGTTATTTCTATTTTACGCACATTTCTAGAAATACAATCCTTGGAACCTCTCCAACCGATAGCAGAAAGAAGCATTTTTCATTCATGCGGAAATTTGTTTTCTAGTCTTTTTAGTATTTATCTTACTTTAGAATACCAACAAAGTATCCAAGAAGCGTTTCAACCGGATAAAATATACACCAAAAATGCTATGAAATCTTTATGCAGGTTAGTTTTCGGATTCTACCACTCGCATCCAGACATTTGCCAATCGATGATAGTATGCCATGAAATTGAATTCCCGAGGTATTCCCGAAATCTTTCGGTGCATGGAAAATTCCCCGTAAATAAGTTCTTAAGATACTACAAAATTTTTTCCTTCGCAGCCGTAGTTCTTTAGGAAAATTGAGTGAACGCAGTTGAGGTGAGAATCAGTACTATTTGGCGAAGGGAATTTTTTTTTTACCCTGAATACTAGTTGGGGAAAATAAACAGTAATACGTAACTGAACGAAGCATACTTC
>BMAW01013880.1:0-35301 GCA_019974015.1 Nephila pilipes
ATTGGTAACGTCTCTATCTATGGTTCGAACCTCTGAGGCAGGAATTTAGTCGGTAAAATTTTTTTACTGTCGCCTTGAGATGTCGATTTAGCTACATCTGGCTCTTGCGCCAGTGCGCTTTACATTTTCACTCACTCCTCTTGCGCCAATAAACTTCACGATTACTCACTCATTATCCCACTATCTCAGATAGAGATGTCGCTTGAAGGTACAGATACTAAAAGTGAAGGAGCTGTAGGTTCAAATAATAGTTGTGAAAGAGTAACAGTTAAGGTCCCTAGTTTTTGGCCCCGTAATGTAAAACTATTTTTTATGCAGCTTGAAGCTAGTTTTAGGTTAGCTGGCATTACGGTGGAGCAAACCAAGTTTGACCACCTAGTTGCTTCATTGGACCCTGAAACTCTTTCACATGCCACAGATATAGTGTGTGAACCACCCCCATGTCCATATACCGCTCTTAAAGATCGTTTACTAGATCAGTTTGAAGTATCGCAAAACCGGAAAGTTAAAACTCTAATTGAGGATTTGGAACTAGGTGATAGATCCCCGTCTTTATTGCTTAGACAAATGCGAGAATTGAGTGAAAACCATGTAGACGAATCTTTTCTTAAAAACATCTGGATGAGGCGTTTACCACCGCAAGTTCAAGCCGTTCTAGCTGTTAGTTCAGAGAAACTAAACAAGTTAGCGGAAATGGCGGATAAAATTATTGAATTTTCCCAGGGCAGTATAAACTCCGTTTCTGATGGTAATTCGAATACTGATCACGTTAGTCATGGAGATGAGCAATTGTTCAAGATGCAACAACAGTTAGATGAACTCTCGAGATTGGTTAGGTCGGGTTCGAGACATGCATCCCCAAAACCACCACGTAGACGAAGTACTTCGGTATCTAGAGCTAGTGTTAAGAAACGGGAAGGTTGGCTGTGCTGGTACCATTTTAAGTATCGGGAAAAAGCAAAACGTTGCATACCTCCATGTGCATTTGAGCAAAAACTCGAATCTCTCACAGGAGTAGCGACGTCTTCTGTTTTAAGAGGTGAAAGTCGCAGGCTTTTTGTTAATGATGTAAACAACCATACCGGTTTTCTTGTTGATACTGGTAGTGATGTTTCCTGTTATCCTAAAGCGTATGTAACTAAAAGTAATGGGAAAACTGATTTCTTTTTATACGCAGCTAATGGATCTAAAATCAAAACTTTTGGTTCTAAGTTACTGACACTTGATTTAGGTTTAAGACGTAATTTTCAATGGCCTTTCATTGTCGCTGAGGTTACTAAGCCTATTATCGGTGCGGACTTTTTGGAGCATTTTGGTTTGCTGGTTGATTTGAAAAAACGCTGTTTGGTTGATCCTTTAACTGATTTAAAAGCTAGAGGCAAAACTACTTTAAGTAATGTCCCAGTGGTAAAAACCATTGTCGGGAATTCCGCATACTTGGATCTTTTGCGTAAGTTTAAGGAAATTACTCAGTTGAACGTTTCTCCTAAGAATACAACTAAGCACGATACTGTGCATTTCATCCCTACAGTTGGACCCCCCGTTTGTGCAAAAGCTCGTCGGTTAAATCCAGCTCAATTGAAAATAGCAAAACAAGAATTTGAGTATATGATGGAGAGAGGTATTTGCAGACCATCGAAAAGTAATTGGTCTAGTCCCTTGCATATGGTTCCCAAAGGATCATCAGATTGGAGACCTACGGGAGATTACAGGGCTTTAAACCGTATCACAGTACCTGATAAATACCCTATTCCTCACATTCAAGATTGCATGTATATGTTAAAAGGAAAGAAGGTATTTTCAAAAATAGATTTGGTACGTGCTTATCACCAAATACCAGTGCACCCTCCAGATATACCCAAAACTGCCATTATTACCCCTTTCGGACTTTTCGAATTTCCATTTTTAAACTTTGGTCTTTGTTCTGCCGCGCAAACTTTCCAAAGGTTCATTAATGAAGTTTTGAGAGGACTAGATTATTGTTTCCCTTACTTGGATGACATCCTAATTGCCAGTGAAAATCATATCGAGCACAAAATACATTTGGAAGAAGTTTTCACGCGATTTAAAAATTATGGTATCGTGTTGAACGAGTCCAAATGCGACTTTGGGAAAGACACAATAGATTTTCTTGGGCATACAATTAATGATAAAGGATGTACCCCTCATAGTGAAAAGGTTCAAGCAATAGTAAAATTCTCAAAACCCGTTACTATTTCTGACTTGCGTCGGTTTTTAGGCATGGTAAACTATTATCATAGGTTTATCCCAAACATCGCATCTATTTTGTCACCGTTGAATCAACTGTTAATGGGTGCAAAAAAACGTGACAAAAGAGAAGTTCAGTGGAATCCGGAAAGGGAGAAAAGCTTTGAAGAGATTAAAACTGCTATGGCGAATGCAACGCTTTTATACCATCCTTCAGTAGATGCAAAATTAGCGTTAGTTACAGATTGCAGTGATTTTGCTATGGGAGGAGTCCTGCAAGAAATTTCTTCTGATGGTCCTAGGCCTCTTGGATTCTTTTCAAAGAAGTTATCATCTGCTCAATGCAAATATTCTACTTACGACAGAGAATTATTGGCAGCTTATAGTGCAATACAACACTTTCGACATCTGTTAGAAGCTCGTATTTTTACTTTATACGTAGATCATAAACCTCTTATCTTCGCGTTTTCACAGAAACATGAAAAGGCCCCTCCCAGACGTTTGAGACATCTAGATTTCATTTCACAATTCACTACAGACATTAGGTACTTACCAGGTAAGGGTAATGTTGTAGCTGACACTTTATCGAGAATTAATGAAATACAATTTTCCTCGCTGTCTGATTTGGAGTCATGGTCAAAGTTTCAGGAAACAGACGAGGAGCTGAAGTCAATTTTAGAAGGTAGAATGGAATTCAGTGGTAAGCTGATAAAAATTCAAATGCCTGATGGCGCTAAATCGTTATACGCGGATAGCTCTACAGGCGTTAACAGATTCTACGTTCCACATCAGTTAAGACGCAAAGTTTTTAATGAGTTACATAGTTTGTCTCACCCAGGGATGCGCGCTACTAAACACCTCATAGCATCTAAATATGTTTGGCCAGGTATGAATAGGGATATCGGCATGTGGTGCAAAACTTGCATCGATTGTCAGCAGTCTAAGGTACACTTACACACCAAGACCCCTTTAGCGCAATTCCTTGTACCTGACGAGAGGTTTGCACACGTCCATCTAGACATAATTAAATTGCCTCTTGTGCGCGGTTATAGATACTGCCTTACAATGATAGATTTACTAGGTGGCCCGAAGCATCTCCTATGCCAGATATGGAGGCGGAGACGGTGGCTAGAGCGTTTGTTAACACCTGGATTTCTCGATTCGGCACGCCTCAGAGGTTGACTTGTGATAGGGGCGGGCAATTCGAATCTGGTATCTTTACATGTTTGTCAAAACTTCTGGGCATCCATTTAACTCGTACCGCTTCTTATACTCCACAGTGCAATGGGATGATAGAACGCCTGCATCGTCCCCTAAAACAGGCCTTGACTTGCCATAAGACAGATTGGCTGGATGCGCTTCCTCTTGTCCTGTTGGGTCTCCGGACGGTCTTGAGGGAAGACCTGAAGGCCTCAACAGCGGAATTGGTCTATGGGTCAAGTCTTCGTCTTCCGGGACAACTATATGAGGAAAGAAATATCAATAGATGTCCGGACTACGTAGCAAAGTTACAACGAATGATCAGAGCTATCAGTCCTGCCCTTCCTCTACGTCACGGCCCGCAAAGAATTTACATTCCCAAGGATTTAGAAACATGTAGTCATGTCTTCGTCCGCCGGCCTCCATTCAAGAAACCATTGCAGATGCAATATGAGGGTCTCTTCAAGGTGGTCCGTCGCCTTTCAAAAGATTTTATTGTCCTTATTAAGGGTCAAGAGCGCCTCATCGCAATGGATCGTTTGAAACCGGCGTTCATTTTGGGAACATCTGAGGAGCCAGTGGAGCAGGATTCCACCATCCAACAAGATCCGCCAGCATATCGAACAAGATCCGGCAGGAAAGTGAGGTTTCGTCTCCCTTCGTGAGACTGGAGGGGGAGTCATGTGGCGACTGCCTACGTCATCTTGTGACATCATTTTTGTCTGCGGAACTGCAAGCCGATTTAAAGAAAAGGAGGAAGCGATCTTTGGTAGACACACTTGCTTCGCAGATTGCAGACCTGTGAAGGTCGAGTTTTCATAGTTAAAATGTTAAAAGTTGTTCTCGTTAAGTTTTAAATAAATTGTTAGTTCTTCTTGTTTTTAGTCTTTCGTAGTTATTTATTTGTATAGCTTACACCTTCTGATTGGATGTTATGGGAAAGGAAGGTAGCAGCAACCACGTTCCTATATTATTTGATCAAACAACAAATTTTATAAAATAATAAAAAAGAATATCAAAATTGCAGTCAAATTATTTCTCGGACGAATTGTTCCGACAAAATTAAGTATAGTATGATTATATAATTAAAAATAGCAAATAAAACTATATTACATAGATTGCGTACATAGATTAATTATCGATTGAAAATAACATTGAATTAAGATTTCATAAAATTGGATGAATTCCTTAATTTTTCTAAATCTATATTAAAATTGAAAAAAAAAAAAAAATTAATCATGACATTGGCATCAGTTACGCAATGTGAAATTAAAATAATGTAAAAAATTAGGATAATCTTTACCTTGTTTTATTATTAGTTTAAACGCAAAATTAATTTGTGGAAAATTTTTATTCATTTAAAATAAATATAAAAATATATGAAAGTAGTGAGAACAAAAAGAACTTTTAACCTGCCCGATTAAAAATGTGTTCTAAAAAATGATATATTTTAAATATTAACAAAAAAGGCAATCTGGAATCGGTTTTTTCAAACAAAAACAAAACGTTAGATAAATGATGAACGTTTGACTGACAGATCAAGTTCTGAATTACATGAGGAACGCAAATGAAGAAAAAATAATAAATGCATTTTTAAAAATTCTTTTTTAGATAAATAATTTTATCAAAAAAGAAAAAAGGAATAAGCAAACAAAACATTGTAGACAAACGAGAAATTTTCTAATGGATTTCAAGTATGACAAGAAGTGCACGATAGCTTAATTTCTATTCAGATTGCGCTATCGCTTGCTTTTAAACACGAGCTGAAAATCAAAACAGTTTTTATCCTTATTCTAAACATTCTACCATTATCCCTTTGAACGATATCTATCACGTCTGTCAACCTCGAGTAACTCAGGTCTGATAAACTGTAGCTAATCTCAGATAAAAAATTTCGACCTTGAACCTACCATTCGTTTTCTCCTCGACATTTTCCCCTGTCGTTTCGCCGCTGCAGTTCGCTTTCGTCTTTCCTAACGAAAACAAAATGGCGCAGAGCAGACCGATTCTTTATTCTTACTTCCGCAGTTCGTGTTCGTGGCGTGTTCGCATCGCTTTAGCTTACAAAGAAATCGATTACGAGTACAAAGCTGTGAATTTATTAACAGGCGAACAACTGTCTGATGCTTTTAAAAAACTGAATCCGTCCGCATACGTTCCTGTGCTAGTCGATAAAGGAAATGCTATTTCTTCTTCGAATGCTATATTAGAATACTTGGAAGAAACTGTACCATCGCCGGCGCTTTTACCAGCTGATCCTGTCGCCAGGGCTCAAGTTCGAGCAATTGCTGACAGCATCGTCGCCAGCATTCAGCCTCTTCAAAACATGAAAGTTCTACAGTATGTTAATAAAGAACTCGGTAAAGATGCTAAGTTATGGGGGAAACATTGGGTTGAATCTGGATTCAAATCTTTGGAACGAATCTTAGAGGAAACTCATGGCACTTTCTGCGTTGGCGAAGAGATTACCTTAGCGGATGTGTGCTTGGTGCCACAAGTCTTCAATGCTAGCAGATTCGATGTGGACATGGCTCCTTTTCCATTAATTAGTGAGATAGCCTCAAGATTGAATGGAATGAGAGCATTCAAAGATAGTCATCCTTTTGTTCAACCTGATTGTCCTGATGATCTGAGAATTTCGAATTAATTTTGTGTTCGTGTTGACAGCGGTAGGATATTGCTAAAATTCTTATATATGAATGATGGATGATATAATTATAATTGATTGTTGCAACAAAAATATTTTCAACCTTGCTAATAAAATATTGATTCGAATTCACAATTTTTCCTTTACATTCCTGCCATCCGATGTAGAATTTGCTGCTGTTAAGGTATGCGATACTAGAAATATAAAAATAGTTATTGACTGTTAATTTTAATAGGAAAAAATATATTCATAAAATAAAAATTTGTGATTTAAGAATCAAAATTGAACTTGTTCATCGTTTTAAAAAAGTTATGAATAATTTCTTTTTCAGAAATGTATTTTTTGTGTTGCCAAAATGATGTATTTGAATGTGTCTTGATTTATATGTTCGTTTAATGTAATTTTTCATTATTATGATGATGCGAAAAGCATTGACGTTATATGATGTGCTGAATAATCATTAAATTTTTTCAAAAATTTGTTATGAAGTCGTTTATTTATGAATATTACATATTAACATTTAATTTTAATTACTCATCCAAATTCAAGACAATTTTTATATATTATGCCTTGAAAATATAGTACATGTATATTTCTGTGAAAATATGATTTATTATTCAACCTTCTATTATTATATAAAATGCATTATAGAGGATATTGTGATAAAGTGTCCGTATATAGTTAATTTTATAGAATATATACATTTGTATAGTTAAATTCATCTTCAGTTATTGCTCACGAAATTCGTTTATTTTGTTAGTACGTCTGATATATTTTCTTGGAAAAGAAATATCCTCAAGGGCTTGCCATTCTTAAGTACGGGTATCAAAACCCAGAGGTACCTTAGAGATCTTATTTTTTCTCAAAGGGCTTACAGTCTTTGGCAAACACGATTGACGCGCTCCCGGGATGCCCTAGCTATCCTTCTCTATTTTCTGCCCTCAAGGGCTTGCCTTTTGTGTAGGTACGGGATTCACGATCCAGAGGGACCATTTTGATCTTTCTCTGTCCTATGGGTTTTGTTGGCTCTGGTAAACAAGGGTAACTCGTCCCCGGAATACCCTAGCGATCTTTCGCTATTGTCAACCACCCTTCTTGTCAATCACTTTTAACTTTCTCTCTTTTTTTTCAATGTCTAGTTCAGTTACACCTTATTTTGGCATAGCTATATCTGGCTCTTGCTCTATAAAACTGTACCATTCACTCACTCACTCTTTATCTTCAACACTTTTTCTTGTCAACCAACTCTTACTTTTTTTTGTTGCTTACTTTTTGTCTACAATTTAATCAAACGTTTGACGCCTCTTAGCAAGATTTCGCTCTTACTTCATAAACCCTAATTGTCATTCACTCACTTCAAAAAGAAATGTAGTTGTGCAACTCTTAGGATAGAAATACATATAAATATAAAACACGCGAAATATTTTATTTTAAAAAATTAATAATAAATATTAAGCTATAAAAATAATCTACAGTTAATGAGATATTTTTTTTTACTTTTGTTTTTGAAAAGATATGGATGGAGGGTTAAAAACTCCCACATATGAATTGACTTGGAAAAACTTCTATTTTTTTAATATTGTGGAGGTTGGCGTCGGTATATTGTCAAGAACCACGCTCATTTAAGGAGGAAAAATGTTTATTTACATATGAAAAATTAAAGAAAAAGACGGACACGCATTTCTGCGTGCTTACACCTCGAGATCTAACCATCTAATCTCAGTTGAAGGTGGCGCTGCTGTAGCGCAGCGGGACAATTCCCACAATCGGCCATCCGACAATATCACCTGACCCCAGGTGAGCCAGTAAAAGTACAATTAAAACAATAATATATATGCATACAATATTAACAAAATAATAACACAATTGAAAATTAAAGAACATACTCACTTAAAAGTTGATTAATCTATGGTTGAATATTAACAATTAGGAAAATTCAAAAAATTTAAGCTAATTCACAATATCTGAAAAATTGAAAAGAAAAATTAATACACTAGAAAAACACAAAATAATGAAAAAAAAAAATGAAATTCACTCTGTTATAATACAAAAAAAGATAATAAAGGGAAAAAATGTCTTTTCAAAGTTTGAATGAAAATGTCATTTCATTAGTTCATCAGGTAATAGCATCATTAGTCCAATGCTTGAGATATTCAGCAAGACCAAGAAAAGATTGTAAGTCCTTTTGGCATTTCGGTTCAGGGAAATTAATAACAGCTTTGATTTTTTGTGGTGACGGGTACAATTTACCACTTTTGATAACATGACCAAGAAATTCTATTTGTTTACTTAAAAATTTGCATTTTTGAAAATTTATGTCTAAGCCGTAAGAGGAAGCGAGTGAAAACACTGTTGCAAGTCTTTCGAGACCTTCTTCAGTATTTTTAGATTTTATAATGACATCGTCCATGTAAATTAAAACATGACCTTTAATAATTAAATCCTTAAATATTGTGTTTATGTACCGCTGAAACACTGTTGGTGATGTACAAAGACCGAAAGGAGCACGTAGAAACTGAAATTGTCCATTATGAGTCACAAATGATGTATATCGTCGGCTATTTGGTTCTATTCTTAAATGAAAAAAGGCGTTACGTAGATCAATTGTACTGAACGTATTTGCATCTTGAAGGTTATCAAGCAGATCATCTGTTAATGGTAAGGGATAATTATCTTTTACAATGTTTTTATTAAGTTTTCTATAACCGAAACAAACTCTCGGGGATCCGTCTTTTTTCCTGACAACAACTACTTGGCTAGAAAAATCAGAAGAGCATGGCTCAACAATACCTTCAGCCAACCATTTCATCACTTGGTCGTCTACTATTTTTCTTTCAACAAAAGGTAATCGTCGTGGTTTATGAGTTATTGGTGTATCATTCTTTAAATTAATAGACATCTGAATATCAGTAGTTTCAGTCTTATTTGGCTTATAGCTTGAAACCAAATAATGAAGAATGTTTCCTTGAACTTTTGTGACATCTGATCCGATTTCAAGTTCCAATTTATCATTTGTTGAGATGTTAGTGATCGAAAATTGTTCGGTATTTTCCGTTTCAGTATTCGAAATTTTTGTTAATCTAACACCGTCTGTGTTGATTTTTATTTCGGCCTGTGCTAAAATATCCATGCCAATAATAGCATCTGACGTCATAGTGTCATTATTGACAACACAAAAGCTGGTGATAAATTTCTGATTATCAATTGTAAGTTCTTGTATACAGCTACCGATAGGTGTAATGTGTCCATTACCAAAAGCTGTAAGAGATCCATGAAAAGTAGTTAAAGGTGGTGAACCGATTTTTTTATATGTATTTTTCATTAGAATTGTTTTCTGACTACCAGTATCTACTAATGCAGTAAATGAATTATCATTAATAGTAACAGTGTTATATATCAAAGGAGGAGAATTATTTACAGTTGACACAGTATTATCAGTTCGATTTGGAATAGGATTATTGGTACACTTTGCAGAAATATGACCAAAACTTTTACAAACACTACATTTTAAACCTTTATGTTTGTCGGGACAGAAACGAGAAATATGACCAGACATATTACAATTAAAACAAGTTTTTGATTTATTATGTGCATTATAATTTTGGATTTCAGACCTATGAAAATTATGTTTTGAGTTCATGCCGCGTCCTTGACTGAATTGAGAATTTGTTCTTGGAAAGGATTTTTTATTTTTATCACTGACTATTTTTTCATAAATACGAAGTTTCTCTTTAAATTCTGGGATAGATTTAGCACCATATAAAATAGCTTTATTTGATGGGTAATCATGTATGCCGTTTATACAGTATTCAAATAATGATGATTCATCAATAATTTCACTGGAAGTACTAGCGAGTTCTCTAATGGAAATAAAATATTCGAAAAAGGATTCGTTTTGACGTAGTTTACGTCTACTTAACTGTCTATGAATCTCATCAGAATTTAATTGATGACGGAATTCTTCTAATAAAGCATTTTTAAATGAAAGCCATGTGGTAAGATTACGTTGCGTATATAAAAAACTCTTTGCCTGACCTTCAATCAAAGTTTTAGCGAATATTATTTTTTGCTGTTCATTCAACGATGGGAAAAAAAGAAAAGATTCCTCGCAGTTTTGAATAAAACACTTTATATCATATGTATCAGAACCAGTAAACTTTCGATGTGAATTTCCGAGATCTTTCAAAACAAAATAAAGGGTAGGGTCGAAAGTATTAGCAGACATGTTATGATTCAAAGCCGGAGACATTACAGAAGGGGGAAAGAATGAAGGACTTTTTTCTGCTTCGTCATCAGAAATTTCAGAGTCGCTGTTTAACGATTTACAGTTTAAAGCTTGCAATTCATTTAGATTCGATAAAGATTGAAAAAGTCTATTAAGGAGTTCTTCTTTACTACCATTAGTATCCAGACCTAACACATTTATTACACAAACCAAATCATTTATGGAAAAAGAATCGAATATTAATTTCTTACGATTGTCAGCATTGAAATCAGTGGGAAATGAGGAAAACTTCTCAATTTTTTTCTTGAATTACGATCAAATGCATCGTTAAATAATATACTGTTTAACAACTTAATTGTTTTAATATTTCCTCTTTTAAGAAAATTTGACACAACAGGAATATCATTAAGGGTGATCATCTTTATATAGTTCAAGTAGCACAGTCACTGAATAAAACTTATTTTCACATATAAATTTTAAGGTAAAGAGAGGAGGTACTTACCCCTCTTTTCAGCAGTGGTATATCTAACAATGGTATATCCAAATTGGGAACACAAAACCGTCTGTTATTATTCTTTTTGAGTTGATTTTTTTAAATTCTGCAGCAAGTCCAACGGAATGGTGGCACAACAACAACAAATTTTCGGTATCAAGTGCCGTCTGCACTTCCAGTTTCGCACAAATTATGGATTTTTCGTAACTTGGTAGTGATGTAAGTGCCGTCTGCACTTCATATACTCAAGTCCAAAACTTTTTTTCTTCTTAGACGTACCGTCTGTACTCAGAAGAAATCATTTCCAAATTACGTCTGCACACTAGCGTCCATTTTTTGGGCGTCAGCCAAACCGTTAGCCTGTTCGCGTTCCAGTTGCAAGATTTCATTTTAAATTTTAATTTAACTTTAAACAGTGGTTCATTTGCCGATCCTGAGCCCCCATTGTGGAGGTTGGCGTCGGTATATTGTCAAGAACCACGCTCATTTAAGGAGGAAAAATGTTTATTTACATATGAAAAATTAAAGAAAAAGACGGACACGCATTTCTGCGTGCTTACACCTCGAGATCTAACCATCTAATCTAAGTTGAAGGTGGCGCTGCTATAGCGCAGCGGGACAATTCCCACATATATATATATATATATATATATATATATATATATATATAAAGAGGTAAGGTAAAAAGATGATAAGAACAAGGTAAAAAGATGTATTTGAAAGAATTTTGTAGGTCCATTCCTCAAACATAAAATGAATCGACTGTTATTGTAATCTACAATAAAGCCGAAAAGGAACTCTTCTTTGTCGCTCATATTCATATTAAATGTTTAGCTGTAGCTTTTAAAGTCATACGGATTTAAAAAATCTCTAAGCTGCTAAAAATTTTTATCATTAGTCATTTCATTTATATTGGCGAAAACAGCTAAATGAATGAAACTGCGATGCCTAAGGTCAACAAATGGAGAACTTGGTAATAAAAACAATGTCATTGTTTGTGTAATTAGTTGATAAATACACAAAATGATATTTTTATAGATCGCTTCTGTAACAGCTATAAAAATATAACGATAATATTGTTTGATATCATACAAATGGCAATTTCCTTATTTTAACTATTATTTTTATCTAATATTTAATGTATGTCATTTTTCAGAAAAGAAGGGAAGGGGATTCCTTATGCACTTTTTTTGTTCTTGTTCTTATACTCAAGTATATATAAATAGTTTGACTAAGTAAAATGGTAATTTAAAAAAAAAATCCCACATATGTTTCTTAAATAATCATACTTTCGATAAAACTCAAACTATTTGCTAATTTGCGAAAAGCCTTTTATTAAGGCTTTTAAATGTCTTTTTGGCATGAAAAAAATCAAACAATTGAAAATCTTGGTAAACCTGATTACAAAACACAATATAAATATAGGGCTTAATTTCTACCAATTTGACAAGTTATTTTCAATCGATCGTTTGAATTAAAATATTTAAAATTTGATTCTGTAGTGATAACTGGCTTCTCTTACATATGTGTAATGTGAGCAATTACATTCATGTTTTCAATATTAAAATAACAGTAATTTATTTAATAACACTTGATTTATTTTTATTTCCTTAACAATAAATTCTTCCTAATTAGTACTTTACTCAGAATGTAAATTATATTTTTGAATACGAAGAAAATTTGGCTACTGATCTTGTGCCATTTTAATTTAAATTTTCTCTCTTTTTATTTAAACGCCTCATTTCTTTTATCAGACTGTGAAGGAATTTTGTATCAATCGTATAGCTAAGAGAATTTTTTAAGAAAAAAACTGAGAATAAGTCTAGTGAAAAAAAAAGTTTGGGAATAATAATATTGATATATTTAATAATTATTTTGATTTTGTCGATTCGCAGCAAGATTAAAACTTATCAAAATTAAATATAACCATTGGTCTCAACACTTACAATCTTTAAATAATAATTTCGATAGATATATCCCATCTGAAAAAAAATCTTGTATGAAAGGAATATGTGTACAACAAACCCTTTTCAAAACACATAGCAATAGTAAATTAAATTAAAGTAATAGAAAATATGGGTCCCTCTCCTTGAGATTAACTTAGATATTATGTTAAAAACTAGTTTTTCAATAATGTATATTGATGAATTTTGGATTAAGAGAAAAAATAAATAGCTATTTCTATACGAGAAAGCAACGAAAAGGCTATTTTCCTTTGCAACAAGATGTTTATGGGAAACGGGATTTTCATCTATGACAGTAACAAAAAAAGTTTAATAATTGGCTTTCAGTTGTTTCACAGCTCGGATCTACATGATTAATTTAGAACCCACAGTTCAGAAATTATTTGAAGTTAATTAATAAATCTTCTGATTAACATTATATGCCAAATAAACCAAAATTATAATAAAATATAAAATATTAACAAGAGAGATTTGGTATAAAATTCATCTCTTAACTGTTTGCTAATTAATCGATTTTCTCCTGTATCATTAAATAATAGTCCTACTTTATAAACAAGTTCTACGCCCAATAACAACGTACGCTGCCTTCGTTCTGGGGACAGCAACTTCTCCTTACATGAAAAAATACAAGAAATTTAAAATAAGTTTGTATAACAAAAAAAAAAAAAAAAAAAAAAAAAAGGAGTAAGATAGCAAGGCAATTCATAAAGATCTTAAAATAGAAACAATTGATACTTTTATAACAAAACTAACTAGAAATATTATACAACTATAGAAAAACCCGAAACCCAATTATATTTCACAAACAATGTTCTCAAATTCATATTATAAATTTATATTTGCCAATTTTACTGCGAAAAGATCGTAGCTTCTAAAATCACCCTAATAATTAAATTTTTTTTATTTCTCAATGCATTCAGTTAAAGTTATTCAGTTAAAGTAAATAGAATTGGACTTTCGCACAACTCTTTCAGATTTTCTTCCCTCATCAATTTTACCCTTATGGGTTAATATTTCTAATTATTTTTCTATTATATTTACGAAGATTAAGAGATTTTGAGAATAACCATTAACTTGATGATTCTCATTAATGATCTAACTTTAGTAGTATTGATTGATTAAATGTTTTACTAGCGCCGCACTAGGAAGCATTGTTGCTTCCTAGTGCATTGGGGCCATTGGCAATGGACTTCGTTATTTTGAACCTTGGTAAAGTGTCGAGGACGACACTTGAACTAGAATTCCACTCGCCAAACTTCCACACCACGCCAGTGAGAGGACTTGGAGCCTCGTCAGACTTAAAGCGCTACATAACAGTACATCTTTAGAGAAATCTGGACTAGAATTCATGATTTGAGGATAATAATGCTGGTCACGAGCTTGCGATCATGACTACTCGGCTAATGTGGCCAATTTTAGTAGTAATCGAACCATGATTACATCAAAAATCTTACTTATCGAACAGTGGAGCCTGATTCACATTAAATGGAACTGAACCTCAAATTCCTAACGCAGTGTGATTCTGAAATTAAGAAAATGAGGTTCACTCTAGTGTCATGTTTGTTACTGAACCGTAGTTCAGAAATACTACATGGATATCTTATAGCTCTCGTATAGCTTTTTGACGAGTATTTATTTAAACCAGTCCAATTTAGAATTTACGTATGTGTTTAGTTTGAAAACAGTCGTATAAATATTTTACAAAAAAAAGAGATAATCTTTAGTAAATAGATTTTGCATATTGGAATTGAAAATTCAGGTTTTAAAAAAATTCAAAAAACTATCTTATACTTATATTCTGTATTATAATAAGTTTAAAGAATTGACAAATTGATACTTTATTTCTAATTAATAAATGAAGTATTCTATACAAAGTCATTAATCTAAATTATTATCATGTAAATTATTAAAAACATATTGAAAAATTTTATGTATATAGTCAGCCATTTTGAAATCTTTAGGTATTGTAAATTTAATTCAATGAGTTGATTCTATTTATTGAATATCTAAATATACTCTATAGAAATAATAATTAAATATTTAAAAAAAATTAAGCGGTACTCTGAGATTTAATATATGTACCTGGTTCTTCTGAGTCTATCAGAATCAAAATCCTGTTATTTGAAGGATTGAAAATATCTATAGGATAGAATAAACTTTTGTTTCATGGATAATTCGTCTCTGCGAATGAGAAAAGAGCAATGCTTTAAAACCTAAAGATTTGGCCTTTATTCATGTTTCGTTTGGGTTCCTTTTACAAATTAATTCCTTATAATAACAATTAACAATTGAAAAGAGTATATCAAATGTAATTTTACTATCACGGAAATATAGTGAGCAATACGGGTAAAAAAACTTAGTTAAGGTAATACATATGATACATGCTAAAAATTCAGTTTAGCAAAACCATTCCATAATAACATCAAACTTTGATTCCATTTAACATAAAACAATTAAAAAAAAAAAAAATAAGAAAAATCAAAATAAAAAATATATTTCATCACCAATATTTTTATATAAGCTCATAACTGCAAGAAAACTGTTTATAATTAGGTAAGATATAACTGAAAAGAGTTCCAACATTTAATGTCACAAATCATACTACAATTGTTATCTTTTGTTTGACAAATAACGAATCAAATCCTTTGAAACATACTGCTGGATTTTAACAGTTATGTTAAATATTCCAAAAAAAGTCGATACTTTATTCTTGCATTACATATCATTTATCAAACCTTAACTTTCGTAAAATTTTCAATCAAGTCTTTTGTATTTGAAGAGAACAATAACACTCTTCTCTACAGATATTAATAATCAACTTATTAGCCACCCAAGGGACTATTGTTTTAGGTGGAGCGTTTTAGCGTACCTAATCACTTTTCAATTTTTTATCGTTTTCTTCAATTTTAATTACATTTAGCTTAAATATGTTCAACTTAATAATTTATCGTATGATTTCATTTTAATTATATGTAGTTGATATAATATTCTATTTATAATTTATCGTTTCCTTTAATTTTAATATCGGAAAGTTTACTAATGTCAATTTCTCGACATTTCATCATTTACTTTAATTCTTATATTCAATTGAGTAATTTAATAAAAATTATAAAAGAAAAGCACACCTTGGGTGGCTAAATCTGTTCTTTGCAAAACTTTGCTCAGAACTTTTTAAGATTGTTATCTTCCTAAAGGAACATTCATATTTTAATTCTTCAGTTCCTATTTTTTAGATAAAATTGGTGTTTCATTTTTATTACGTTTTAAAAATTTTGTAACTGTTTTCACAGGGTACAGAGACAAGTGTGTTAATAATCTTTCATAAATTAAAACTTTGAATGAAGTCTTTTCTCGTGCGGTGAATGAAATACTCGAAGAAAACTAAAAAATATTGATAAGCCCTCACAAAATGTTTTAAAGCTTAAATAATAAGAAAAATGAATTATTTGAATGAGAGAAAGAAAAGAAGTTAACTCATTAAATTAGTCATTATAATTTGAACAATAAAATACTCGATATCGTAAGAGATCTAAATAATTTACAAGACATTATTATGCATGAACAAAATATGTTTTACTATTAATTGAAATATGATTATCAGTACCATTTAGATATTTGTTTGAAAATATTTTTGTATGTAGGAATGTTGGATTCAATCAAGGATTTTAATGATGCTTTAACGATAACTATTCTTTGCAGTTTCTTAAAAGAACAGAAAATGTTTGCCTCTATTTTACTTTAGATTTTCACTCTACAAAATAACTAAATAATAGGTGTGGTTAAAAAATTATATATATAGATACATAGACACACATCGGATTTCCTCTCTTTCCTCCTATTTCTTAGAAAACATTTTAAGTTCCCCAAAATGTCTGAAATAATTTTATTAGAAACACAACAAAAACTTTCGAATGTGTTAAAAATGTTATGTTCATTATACCTAGGAAGATATTTAAGAAAAACTTAAGATATGCCCCTAAATAAAAATCCGCATTAAATTAAAATTTTTAAAAACGTACACTGGAGTTTTTTACAGTTTGTGTGTGGGGCATTGGGAGAAGAAAGAATTTGAATGCATAGGAATTTACTGTATTTATGCCATCAATTTATTTTACAAAAAATTAGAATCTATGCTTGATCAATATAGGAAAATAAGTTATTCAATGGAGTTCCATAAAATTTTATTCAAACATTGTTTACCATATAGATTGAAACATAAGTTATACTTGAAATTACGAAGTTAAATGTCAGATCATTTTAACATTATACGAAATATTTTATTTTATCTTTATTAGAATAGAATTAAACAACTGAATCCAATAAATTAATTTTTACATTTCTTGTGACTAATTCAATGTTCCAAAGTTAGACACAATAAAAGCTTTCTTTTTCCTCCATTTTTTTTTTTTTTTTTTTTTTTTTTTCCATTTCTAGAAGCTGAAATGATTCACGGGTGAAAGTAGTTGCGTGTGTTAAGTCAAAAAGAATCTTGGAACGCAATTTTTGGGCTCTGATAGAGTATATATTTTCCATCTTGCAAATTTTTATGAGAAAAATAATCAATCCTACTTTAAGTTCAAAAATTGTAATTTAACGTTTCGAAGTCTTATTACAAATTTGATTTTTAACCAGCTTTTACAACAAACAACAAAGTTTTTTTTGTTAAACTTAAATAATCTGTAATTTATTAATTAAATAATTAAAAGTAAAAATTCTTAATGTGCTTAAACAATTATAAATAGCTAAAAAATGCCCTCGATTATAACAATAAAAATTGAGAAAACGTATATATTAATCTGAATTTTGTGTGTTATTTTTGAAAAAATGCTTTATCATAAATCCGCAAGAAACAGTATACTTAGATTATATTTAAGTGACATTGATTCAAATATTGTTAACTTCAAATCAGAGTAAAGAAAATATAATATAGTTATTTATGAAAATGTTTAATGACATTTTGCAAAATGCTTGATGAAATTCATCTTCATGAAATTTGATATCTATTAACATTTAAAAAAAAATTACACAATCTACAAAGAATAGAAAGCAGATAATAAAAGTTTTATACCTTTTTATTAAGAAATGTTCCCTGAGAAACGCAAAACTACTTTCAAAAATTTACAATACATATGGAATTTGATTCAGAGGAATTAAATGAAGTAATAAAAGGTGAGAAAGAAATGAACCACTGTAATATTTCTTCTAAAATACCCGAAATTAAATGAGGCAAGTTTATAGATTTTTTTTCATTGAAATCAACATTACAAATGAAATCGGTTTTTCAAATTTTTTTTTCTATTATAAAATCAAATTTGAACAGTTATGAATTATAGTTATAAGTAAAAGCTACTTAAGAATATAATAATAATAAAATAAAGAAGGGAAAAAATTAAATCTCACTTGTAGAAATTCAGTCTACATTTTTTTGATACTATTCTCACAAATTGATAAGTGAGAGATGTTAAAGTCTTATGGCACGAGAGAAAGATACGGCGATGCTGCGTCAAACAAGGAAAACTATGATATATACGTTTGAAAAATTAGAAAAAGAAAAATTGGTTGACGATAAGGATAGTCGTAAGTAGAGAAAGATCGCTAGCATATCCTGGGGGTACGTCACCCATGTTTATATTAGACTATTCTATGGGGAAAAAAATAACATTACGGTACCTCGAGGTCGTGATCACAAATTCAAAAGCTCTATGTCTTTCCATTACATTTAAATAATATGTTTTCATTATTTCAATAATTATCACCTGTTTCAAATATTAAAACTGCAGTTTCTATATAAAATAAAATGCAGTTAATATTCCTTTCAGCATGTATGATATACATCCTCCTCTCTAGAGCATAAAATCTCTTTAAGATTTTCCTTTCTTTAACAACATTTGAAATATTCTTCTAAGAAGTTGTAAAATTTTTAAAAAAGTAAAACGATCCCGAAAATGGTGTAATGAATGTATTTTTTGAAAATACAACTGATATAACGGACATAATCATATTTAAATCTTTTTAATGTAGCGGAATTCGAAACTCGTGTAAAGAATAAATTTTTCCAAAATAATATCAATTACAAAATATATAATTGTTTTGGAACTTATTATGAGAGAAAGTATTTTTTTAAAAATACGATCAATTACTCAACAACAATCAAATGATTCGCAAGCGCCAGTCCTTAAGGATGTTTGCTCAATCTGAATTTGTTTATAATCATGAAAATTTATTCTTAGAATCAACTTATATTATTAGTTTGTATTAATAACACATATGATTTGACATGAAATAGTAAAAAAGAAAGAAGAGTGAAGAGAGAGGATATGTACAGGAATTTTTATTATTAAATTTTTAAAATTAAATTTTTTGTTATTTATTTTTTTATTATATATCAATTACAAAATATATAATTGTATTTGGTAAATGGTAATTGTTTAATTGCATTTGGTATTTTTTAAAAATTTTATCAATATAAAATATATGTTAGAATTCCTTTCAAGTTGCGAAGCTCGAAGCTAATCTAAGGAATTTTAATTTTTTAAATACAGTTATTATGCAAGGTATAATTGTATTTAGAAATTTTTATATAGCGGAGGAATAAACCTTCATCAAATTTTTGCCATATTTATTTAAAATTTAGTAAAAATTAACATTTACGCTAAAGCTCATATAACAAATTCTAATTAATATATTTCACTTTTTGCTTTAACAATATATTTAATATACATATATCTGTAGCAGAAAAAAGCAGAAAAAAGGTATTACTTACTGAGTTATACCAAAGCTCATAAACACAACATGATTATATATATATATATATATATCACTTTTTTAAATATAAAAATAGCTCCAATATAAATTGTTAAAAACTTAAAAGCTGTGTTTGAGGTTCTAAACATACCTAGAGATATATAGAATACTGTGATAAAATTTGATATGCATATATGAAGAACTTTTAAGGAAATGAAATTTTTCGTAATCAAAATAATAATAATAATAATAAAATCGCCGTTTTCCGGAAAATGCATTTAAAGATTTTAACGTTTCTTAAAAAAGTATATACTTACATTAATGTATTAACTAACTACACTAGAAACAAATGCAAAACCCTTTTTGAAATCTGAAATTTGTGGGCATTAATAAAAAATAATTAAGAAATTTTCGAAAATTTTCACGAAAACGGTGATTTTTGGGTAGGCCCATTCCTTAAATTTTAATTTATTTTTATTCGGTTCAAGATTCGGGTTCCTGACTCTATCTAACATAGACGTCTGTTTCCGAGCGCTTTTTTCAACTTTTCGTTTTTGTTTTCTCTGATCACCATTGGTGAAAGGAGAGTTTTTGAGTGATTTCCTTTGGTTTTTCGCCATGGAGGTTGTTTCGCAGGAAGAATTACCACCTCCATCAGCAGCTGCTGATACATCTACCACTAATGAAGGCCTAGCAAAAAATGCTAATGATACGTTTACACCACCTCGCCTCGATCCTGATGCCTCATTGGAAGACACTGAAAAGTTCTTCGTGGAGCATTCAGAAGGGGTAAGGAAACTTATCGAACTTCGTGATCGCTATGCCCTCTGGGCAAAGAGACTGAGCGCTGCTTCGCAGTAACCTGATGATTTTACCAAGGCTCATGCCGAATTAGGCATAGCCTATGCACAACTTTCGGCTGTTAAAGGGAAATTAAATGTTCCCCTGTTCAAGCTCCCGGCTACCGCTGCCATTCTCGATAAAATTATCGAGGCAGCAAAAAGAAGGCCGAAAAGAGAGCAAAAAAGGCTGCGAAGAAAAATGTCAGCCATTCTCCCACCAAAACACCGGAAGTGGGTGTGGCTTCAGCGAAAACTCCGGCTCAGGGTGGAGCCTCCCACACAAAGAGCCAATCAAAGAAACGATTAGCGGACGCTGATGGGTTTTCTACTATCGGTAAGAAAACTTCTAATACTTTGTCCACGGTTCAGATGACCCCTATTTTATCTAATTCAGCCATAGGAGATGAGAATACTGATCTCAGTGAGGATGAGGACGCTGGGGAACCAGCGATCCCCGCCACTCCAGTAACTAAAACTAAAATTCCTCCTTTCTTCATTACACCGAAAGGAGATTGGAGACAACTCCCCTCCTTCGCCAGACTTGAAGCGCCTTCGCTTTACAGCAAGCTTAGAGGCCGCTTCCTCCGTCTCACTGTTAATCATGAGACGCAGTATAGATAATTAGCGAACTTTCTACGTACAGAGGGCGTAGAATTTAAGTCATACATGCTTAAATCAGACAGACCTCTAAAATTATTTCTTCGTGGACATCCTTCGACTACAGATCTCGAAGAAGTTAAACAAGAGATTGAAAGTGCAGGATTTACTGTACACAAAATCTCTCGTCTCACTAAATTCCAAACAAAAGCTCCCATGCCTTTAATCTATTTTCAGATTCTTTATAATTTACAAGCTGAACAAATATACAATTACACAGACATGTTTGGTACGATAATCAGCATTGAGAACTATCGGGGTAATAAGCGCCCTTCTCAATGCTGGAGGAGTCAGGGGTTCTTCCACTCCTCTGAAGTTTGCCACCTCCCTATCAAATGCGTAAAATGTGCAGGTGCTCACAGAGCCAGGGACTGCCCAAATGATTTCGACACACCCTTCACTTTGAGGTGTGCTAATTGTGGCGGGGATCATGCGGCGAATTGGCGCCAATGCCCCAGATTCCCTAAGGGTAAACATTCCAGCCCTAAATTAACAAATAAAAATTTAAAAAACAAAAATCCTGCCCCTAAGCCTAAAAATGTTAACTCTCCCAAGAGCCAGCGTCCTCTCGAGAGTTATCGACAGGCCACCCCGCAGGTTTCTTACTCCCAAATTTTGACTGGACAGACAACGGTGCATTCTGCCCCTATTCAAATTTCTGCGGCTACTCCCAGCACGGGAAATTTTGGGGAAATTTTCCATGCAGTAATGTCTATTGCCAGTGACGCTAATGTCGATGAGCAACTTTTTGCTCGGGCATTTAGGGAGTGTCTCCCTGCCCTTCGCCAGGTCACAGCGGCTGACGACAAGGCATGTATTATTTTCGAAGCCTATGTCGCACTTAAGCACGTGCGCGCTTACCGCGTCCCTCCCCAACATTAAAATTCAATCGTGACGTACACGACATTTCTCTTGGGTTCTGGAACGCAAATGGTTTGCGTTCCAAGATTGACGAAGAGACTTCGTCACAGAGCATAATTTTGATCTGTTTTTGGTTCAAGAAACAAAGCTCCAACCGGGGCACGAACCCCAGATCGTAAACTATCATCTCTATAAAGAAGATAGAATTACTTTAACTCCTCGTACCGACGGAGGTACCGCTTTATACTGTAAAAGCAATTATAAACATTGCAGAGTCCTCTTGCCGAGGTTACAGTATATTGATGCTACTGCTATTGAAATCAAAATTAATAACTACCCACCACTGCGAATAATTTCTGCTTATATTCGCAGTACCCCGTTAAGTCGTTGCCATTTTCCAGAGGAGGACTTCGTTAAACTTCTAAATTCTGGTCAAAATGTTACCATTGCTGGAGATGTGAATGCCTGTCACAAAGACTGGCATGATTCAAGATCAAACACTTTTGGTCATAAACTCAAAAATGTTATAAGCAGAACTCCTGGTGCTAGGGTTGTTGCACCATACACCCCTACGCACATTAACCTAGGTCCCGACCAGGGGCTAGGGATTCTATTATTGATCTTCCAATCTTTAAAAATATTCCTTTTCATTATGATACAAGAGTCATTCATGATCTGAGTTCAGATCATTTACCGGTCATTTTGACTCTTAATATAAACTCTGCATTTTTAAAATTACCAGAGCAACTCTCTATCAATTGGGAGAATTTTAAATTTATTTTAAATTCAAAACCCCTCCCTATTCCAGAAACCTCCAGCAATGAAGATATCGAAAAATCTATCGATAAAATTGGAGAAATTATTTCTGAGGCACTTGTGACGGCCTCAAAACCAAAATTTAAACCTCCTCCTCTGAGACTCCCTATTGAGATCAGAAATAAAATTCGTCGCAAAAATTATGTACGGAGAGTCTGGCAAAGATGTAGGAATCCGGATCTAAAATCTGAACTCCGTGCACTCAGCAATGAGATTAAACGAGACATTCAACACTTTTCCTAAGAAAGATGGGAAAAACACATTGAAGGCCTCTCGCCTGATTCAAACACCCTTTGGAGGGAAACCTCTCGACTCAAAAAGCCTTTTCACACCATTCCGCCCCTGAAAGGTGCCCTCGGTAGTGTTGCTGTAGCTCCTATTGAAAAGGCGGAAGTTATAGCTGATAGCCTTCAAAAACAATTCGAACCAAATGAAGACGAGAATCCTAGATCCTCAGAACATACAAAACGTAAAGTCCAAAGGTTTTTGGACTCCCCTACATGTCTAGACCTGGAACCGGTCCAGGCTAGCGAAATTTTGGACTTTATTCAAAAAACAAAAATTAAGAAGGCTCCAGGATTGGATTTAATTTCAAACCTCATCCTTAAAAACCTCCCACTTAAATTTATTTTTCTTTTCGCGCTGCTCCTTAATTTTCTTACGGAGAACTGCTACTTCCCATAGGCTTGGAAGATCACCGTGGTGGTCCCCATTCTCAAATCTGATTCTGATGATACCAAACCTCAAAATTATCGCCCCATATCGTTACTCAGTTCGCTGAGCAAAGTATATGAATGTGTTATTTTGAATCGCCTGGACCAGTTCTGCAATTACAGGAATATTGTTATTCTGGAGCAGCATGGTTTTGTCCCAAAGTGCTCTACAGTAACACAGTTACTCAGGGTCACTGAGACGGTCCAAAACGGCTTTTCCAATAACAAGGTCACGGGTATGCTTTTTATCGATATTGCCATAGCTTTTGATAAAATTTGGCTCGGTGGGCTTATTTCCAAGATGATGCGACTTGGAATTTCGGACCAGCTTACCAAAATTATTCACTCGTTCCTGGACTCTCGTAGTTTTCGGGTTCGAGTCGAAAATGCAGTCTCCCCCCCCCGTCCAATCCTAAGTGGAGTCCCTCAGGGATCGATTTTAAGTCCAAGAATTTTTTCTTTGTACGTAAATGACATCCCGAAGGCTTCAAACATTCACTTGGCAATGTATGCTGATGACACTGCTATTATGTCCCAAGACATCTGCAATCGGAAAATTATTGCAAGATTGCAGAGATACATATCTCGTTTACAGCTCTGGCTCATTGACTGGAAAATTAAAGTTAATGCATCCAAACACGCTTGCCTCCTCTTTACGAAACAACGGTGTATTGGCAATTTGCCAGCAGTCACCATTTTTGATCAACCCGTCCCCTGGGTCATTGAATATAAGTACCTAGGGTTGGTTCTTGACGCTAAATTAACTTTTGCCCACCACATTCGAAAAGCACATCAAAAGGCTATCGGAATGAGCAGATTGCTCACTCGCTTGATTTCTCGTAAGAGCAAGCTGGCGATCAGGCACAAAATTTTGCTCTACAAGTCGATCGTAAAACCGATCATATTGTATGCGTAGCCTATTTGGGCGTCTGCGGCAACCACCCATCTGAAACGACTGCACGTCTTTCAAAATATTCACCTTAGGAAAATGATTAATGCTCCCTGGTTTGTTCATAAACAAGATGAGGTGTAGTAAATAAGTTTTCTTTGTCAAGCCCTGTACAATTTACAAGATGGTTGGGAGAGGTGTGGTCAGAATTATGAATGGGGTTGATAAAGATTTTCTGCTCCTTGTCGAAAGTAAGACTTCTAATATTTTATCTAGAAAGTCTACAAATAGTGGTTTGAATGAATCTACCTCTCTCATTGGTAAGGGCATCACCAGGAGCTTGCCTAAGGATATTATATAACTGCTGGTTTGAAAATTTAATTTTAGAATAGATTTCAAGAAAAAAGCAGAGAGAAAAGAATAGAAACAGCTGCTCTATCGCCGTCCTCCGTCATATTAACTCAGTTGCTGGGTGGCATTGTGGCTGTCTGAAAAGATCCTGATATTTATGTTTAAAGTTTTGCTTTTAATGGCATTTACATTTTCAATGGCATTAAGCTCAGAACTTAAAACTTAGTAGCAATCTGAATTCCTAACTTATTAGAGAAATAAGGGATCTTTATGAAGATACCACAAGCATTGCTTTCATCTCTATATCAATAAATTTAAATACTCTCTTTGAAATTTGGTGGATGATTTAAGAGCAATTTTGCATAGATATTCAGAGGCTAATCATGTCTTTTATTAGCTCTGGTCTTCAGTTTGGTTAGAAAAAGAATTCTTGGCAGACTTTTAAGAGGATTAAAGATTGACTTCTAGAAATGTCTCAACATTTTGGTATAATGGGCCCATCAAATGAATCACAAAAAAAGGTCTTCTCTCACCTCAAAAGTTTACTCTTTATAGTCTGATTATTTGACCAATATGTAAGAAGCATGGATGTTTGATTATGGTCACCAAAACTGTAAAGCTTATTGAAATACTGTGCAAGTCCCATATTTTTTCTTAAATTTAACTGATGAAGATCACACTTGTATCAAACCAGATTAATGGGGCAACTCCTTATCATACCTATAATAATATGAGCAGTACTGTATTATACTCTAATTTTTGTTAAATTAGTGACTGATGTTCAGAACCATTAGGCTACCGCTGGGGCGGCTGCCTACGTCATCTTTTGACGTCGTTTTTGACTGCGGAGCTGCAAGCTGATTTGTAGGAAAGGAAGGAGCGATCTTTTCTCGACACACTTGCTTCGCAGATTCCAGACCTGTGAAGGTCGCGTTTTAAAGTTGTTACTATTAAGTTTGAAATAAATTGTTAGTTCCTTGTATCTCATGTTTTTTTTAGTCTTTCATAGTTATTTATCTAGCCTACACCATCTGATAGGATTTTATGGGAACGGAAGGTTTTATCAACTCCCCTTCTCTATAAGCTGGTGACCCGGTCAAGTAACAAGTTGATTACTCCCGGAAAGGTTAATTGGATGCTGAGGAACTTACCATCAAACTAGGAAGCAAGCTGTGAAGATATGTTAACCGTCGGAAACTCTCTGAGACCTGTGAATTGGTAACGTCCCTATCTATGGTTCGAACCTCTGAGGCAGGAATTTGGTCGGTAAATTTTTATTTTTTTTACTGTCGCTTTGAGATGTCGATTTAGCTACATCTGGCTCTTACACCAGTGCGCTTTACATTCTCACTAACTCCTCTTGCGCCAATAAACTTCACGATCACTCACTCATTATCCCACTCTCTCAGATTGAGATGTCGCTTGAAGGTAAAGATACTAAAAGTGAAGGAGCTGTAGGTTCAAATAATGGTTGTGAAAGAGTTATTGTTAAGGTTCCTAGTTTTTGGCCTCGTAATGTAAAGCTATTATCTATGCAGCTTGAAGCTAGTCTTAGGTTAGCTGGCATTACGGTCGTGCAAACCAAATTTGACCATTTGGTTGCTTCATTGGACCCTGAAACTCTTTCACATGCTACGGATATAGTGTGTGAACCACCCCCGTGTCCATATACAGCTCTAAAAAACTGTTTACTAGAGCAGTTTGAAGTATCGCAAAACCTGAAAGTTAAGACTCTAATTGAGGATTTGGAATTAGGTGATAGATCCCCGTCTTTATTGCTTAGACAAATGCGAGAATTGAGTGAAAATCATGTAGACGAATCTTTTCTTAAGAACATCTGGATGAGGCGTTTACCACCGCAAGTTCTAGCTGTTAGTTCAGAGAACCTAAACAAGTTAGTGGAAATGGCTGACAAAATCATTGAGTTTTCGCAGGGCAGTATAAACTCTGTTTCTGATGGTAATTCGAGTACTGATCACGTTAGTCGTCGAGATGAGCAATTGTTTAAGATGCAACAACAGTTAGATGAACTCTCGAGATTGGTTAGGCCGGGTTCAAGACATGCATCCCCAAAAACACAACGTAGACGAAGTACATCGGTATCTAGAGCTAGTACTAAGAAACAGGAAGGTTGGCTGTGCTGGTACCATTTTAGGTATCGGGATAAGGCAAAACGTTGCATACCTCCATGTGCATTTAAACAAAAACTCGAATCACTCACAGGAGTAGCGACGACTTTTGTTTTGAGAGGTGAAAGTCGCAGGCTTTTTGTTAATGATGTAAACAATCGTACCGTTTTTCTTGTTGATACAGGTAGTGATGTTTCCTGTTATCCTAAAGCGTATGTAACTAAAGGTAATGGGAAAACTGATTTCTTTTTATACGCAGCTAATGGTTCTAAAATTGCAACTTTTGGTTCTAAGTTACTGACACTTGATTTAGGTTTAAGACGTAATTTTCAATGGCCTTTCATTGTCGCTGAGGTTACTAAGCCTATTATCGGTGCGGACTTTTTAGAACATTTTGGTTTGCTAGTTGATTTGAAAAAACGCTGTTTGGTTGATCCTTTAACTGATTTAAAAGCTAGAGGCAAAACTACTTTAAGTAATGTCCCAGTAGTAAAAACCATTGTCGGGAATTCTGAATACTTGGATCTTTTGCGTAAGTTTAAGGAGATTACTCAGTTGAACGTTTCTCCTAAGAATACAATTAAGCACGATACTGTGCATTTCATCCCTACAGTTGGACCCCCCGTTTGGGCAAGAGCTCGTCGGTTAAATCCAGCTCAATTGAAAATCGCAAAACAAGAATTCGAGTATATGATGGAGAGAGGTATTTGCAGGCCATCGAAAAGTAATTGGTCTAGTCCCTTGTATATGGTTCCCAAAGGATCATCAGATTGGAGACCTACGGGAGATTACAGGGCTTTAAACCGAATCACAATACCCGATAAATTCCCTATTCCTCACATTCAAGATTGCATGTATATGTTAAAAGGAAAGAAGGTATTTTCAAAAATAGATTTGGTACGTGCTTATCACCAAATACCTGTGCACCCTCCAGATATACCCGAAACTGCCATTATTACCCCTTTCGGACTTTTCGAATTTCCATTTTTAAACTTTGGTCTTTGTTCTGCCGCGCAAACTTTCCAAAGGTTCATTAATGAGGTTTTGAGAGGACTAGACTACTGTTTCCCTTACTTGGATGACATCCTAATTGCCAGTGAAAACCGTATGGAGTACAAAATGCATTTGGAAGAAGTTTTCACTCGATTTAAAAATTATGGTATCGTGTTGAACGAGTCCAAATGTGACTTTGGGAAAGACACAATAGATTTTCTTGGGCATACAATTAATGATAAAGGATGTACTCCTCATAGTGAAAAGGTTCAAGCAATCGTGAATTTCTCAAAACCCGTTACTATTTCTGACTTGCGTCGGTTTTTAGGCATGGTAAACTATTACCATAGGTTTATTCCAAATATTTCATCTATTTTGTCACCGTTAAATCAGCTGTTAATCGGTGCAAAAAAACGTGACAAAAGGGAAGTTCAGTGGAATCCGGAAAGGGAGAAAAGCTATGGCGAATGCAACGCTTTTATACCATCCTTCAGTAGATGCAAAATTAGCGTTAGTTACAGATTGCAGTGATTTTGCTATGGGAGGAGTCCTGCAAGAAATTCCTTCTGATGGTCTTAGACCTCTTGGATTCTTTTCAAAGAAGTTATCATCTGCTCAATGCAAATATTCTACTTACGACCGAGAATTATTGGCAGCTTATAGTGCAATACAACACTTTCGACATCTGTTAGAATCTCGTATTTTTACTTTATACGTAGATCATAAACCTCTTATCTTCGCGTTTTCACAGAAACATGAAAAGGCCCCTCCCAGACGATTGAGACATCTAGATTTCATTTCGCAATTCACTACAGACATTAGGTACTTACCAGGTAAGGGTAATGTTGTAGCTGACACTTTATCAAGGATTAATGAAATACAGTTTTCCTCACTGTCTGATTTGGAGTTATGGTCGAAGTTTCAAGAAAAAGACGAGGAGTTGAAATCTATTTTAGAAGGTAGAATGGAATTCAGTGGTAAGCTGATAAAAATTCAAATGCCTGATGGCGCTAAATCGTTATATGCGGATAGTTCTACATGCGTTAACAGATTCTATGTTCCTCATCAGTTAAGACGCAAAGTTTTTAATGAGTTACATAGTTTGTATCACCCAGGAATGTGCGCTACTAAACACCTCATAGGTTCTAAATATGTTTGGCCAGGTATGAATAGGGATATAGGCATGTGGTGCAAAACTTGCATCGATTGTCAGCAGTCTAAGGTACACTTACACACCAAGACCCCTTTAGCGCAATTCCTTGTACCTGACGAGAGGTTTTCACACGTCCATCTAGACATAATTAAATTGCCTCTTGTGCGTGGTTATAAATACTGCCTTACAATGATAGATAGATTTACTAGGTGGCCCGAAGCATCTCCTATGCCAGATATGGAAGCGGAGACTGTAGCTAGAGCGTTTGTAAACACCTGGGTTTCTCGATTCGGCACGCCTCAGAGGTTGACTTGTGATAGGGGCGGGCAATTCGAATCTGGTCTTTTTGAGTGTTTGTCAAAACTTCTGGGTATTCATTTAACACGTACTGCTTCTTATACCCCACAGTGTAATGGAATGATTGAACGCCTCCATCGACCATTAAAACAAGCTTTAACTTGCCATAAAGGAGATTGGCTGGATGCGCTTCCTCTTGTCCTGTTGGATCTTCGGACGGTCTTGAGGGAAGACCTGAACGCCTCAACTGCAGAGTTGGTCTATGGATCAAGTCTTCGTCTTCCTGGACAACTGTACGAGGAGAAAAACATTGATAGATGTCCGTACTACGTAGCAAAGTTACAACGGATGATCAGAGCTATCAGTCCTGCCCTTCCTCTACGTCACGGCCCTCAAAGAATTTACGTTCCTATGGATTTGAAAACGTGTAGTCATGTCTTCGTCCGCCGGCCTCCATTCAAGAAACCATTGCAGATGCCATATGAAGGTCCCTTCAAGGTGGTTCGCCGCCTGCCAAAGGATTTTATCGTCCTTATTAAGGGACAAGAGCGCCTCATTGCTATGGATCGTTTGAAACCGGCATTCATTTTGGAAACATCGGATGAGCCAGTGGAGCAGGAACAACCAGCATATCATACAAGATCCGGCAGGAGAGTAAAGTTTCGTCTCCCTTCGTGAGACTGGAGGGGGAGTCATGTGGCGGCTGCCTACGTCATCTTTTGACGTCGTTTTTGACTGCGGAGCTGCAAGCTGATTTGTAGAAAATGAAGGAGCGATCTTTTCTCGACACACTTGCTTCGCAGATTCCAGACCTGTGAAGGTCGCGTTTTAAAGTTGTTATTATTAAGTTTGAAATAAATTGTTAGTTCCTTGTATCTCGTGTTTTTTTTAGTCTTTCATAGTTATTTATCTAGCCTACACCATCTGATAGGATTTTATGGGAACGGAAGATTTTATCAACTTCCTTCCCCCATACCGCGGCCACATAAATTATTGGAAAATGTTGATTTAAAAAATGTACATAAAGCCAAAGAAAAGTGACACTACCTTGATAACTCCCGATTTTCATCCCTGCTGAAAGAAGTTAATATCGTTATTAAAGGCTTATAGGGAAATTACTCATGAAGTGCAAATAAAGTTTATTTTTGTCAAAACTATTATTTCATTATTTATCCTATAGTAACCTGAAACAAAATGCTAGATTGAGTTTATGTGTGTCAAGTCAAAAGTGGTGAAAAAACTTTAGATAGATATGGTGTAAATGTCAGTTTAGATTTTTCACTCCTGTATCAGTATACACTCATTAATCCAAAACATTTTGGAAAAGCAGCAAAATAGGATAAATTTACTGCTATGAAGTAAAAAAGCTACAATTTGTTGTATTTTAAACTTTTTATAAATCTAAATATGTGTGTGAATAGAACTCTCAAAACATTCTAGTTATGAGCTCTTGGAAATGTTCCCTTTTCCGTACTGACTATATTAAGTGTTACAAAACTCTACCACAAACTGTATTAAAGTATTATTTTTTTTCTTTGTATTTGTTTCTGTTTTGCAAGTAGGAAATATTTGTTGTTTCCTAATATTCCTTTGATTTCGAATATAATAAAAGCTACATGTATAAAGCTACACGAAATAAGCTACATGTTTTTAAAGTATAGATTTTTAAAAAATTCTTTATCTGTAAATCATTCAATATTAAAGTGGGCCATGCTTTTTCTTTGTGTAAAACAAGACTTCGTAGAGAGCAAAATAAGTTACATTTGATCTTCAGCCTCAGTATATGGAACAGTGAATGATAAAACACTTACTTTATCTGTTTGGAAAAAACATGTTTAAAATTCAAGATTTAGAAACACTTTTACACTTAAAAATAGAATTTTTCCATAACCATCCCCCCACACACTTGTTAAAAAACATTTGAGGAAAGTGTTGATTGAATAAGTCAGATGTCCTGTATGACTTAGGTAGTATTTTATACACTTATAACAGAGAGAGTATAGCAGTCTTAATATGTGAACAGTTATTCAACATTCCATTTAAGTATTATTTACTTGTAATGGGGTTATTGTTTTAGAATAGGGGAATCTTGATATATCAGTGTATGATATGAAGATTCTGCATTTTTTTATTGCTGTAATTTTTACTATATCTCCAAAAACTGAACCCTAGCTTCTGTCCTTACATGTTAAAGATATTATGTCAAAATATTTTATATTAAGAATGGTAAGAATGTTTCTTAAATATTTTTTTCTCTTTAAGGATGATTTCACTATTCATTTCGTTTAAAACTTTCTGAGAAAAAGCTGTAATTAAAATCACCCACTTTCATTGGGATAGTGTAATTGTTTTTAATTAATAAACAAAGGTAGAATTTTTAAATACATTATTTTTATTTAACACTGAATCTAATTTAGTCATTTTGTGATAAGTAATTTCAAGTATTTTATAATCAGTAATGTTGTCTAATCACTTATTTTCCTCCATTTATTTGTGAATTTTTTTTAAAAAGAAATAAATTATAGGTTGTGTTGAGCGATACCAAAATTAGTCAATTCATACTCACAATTGAGTTTTTTATTCAGTGATAGGATTTTTTAATATTCCTAATGTTATATTGTAATTATTTCTCTTACCTCATATGTTATTTATTAAAACATTTTTCTGAATTTCACTTGGTGTGTGTGTATGTGTGCGTGTGTGTGTGTCATCAAATTTTCGATCGTTAATTTAACCAACTTCCCATCAAGCTAGAGCTTTGAAATTTTGGGAATCGTTCGTACTCGCCTAACAATGCAATATTTAGACATTTGCGACAAGTTTTAACTAATATTTCAATAATTTTAATAAGTCAAAATATTTTTTCCTCTCGGAGCTTTTAGGATTGAGGAACAAATTTCTTTCCCCCTCTGGGAACACCGGGAACTCCCCACGCCACATTAGGTATCGTAAAACTAACAAAGGAGAGATAGTAAGGGTTGTTGACTTTCAGTCAGTAATCATTCGCAAGAAAGAAAGATTCCAATATTTGGCGCCGTGTCTTATCACAATAATTTCTTCTGAATTCTGGTTCCCCCTTTTTTTTAATAGAATGACTTACAAACTTTCAAATGCATGTTTTGATTTTATGAGTATTATGAATTTTTTAATACGCTCACAAATGTCTTTTTTTAAGTAAATTTTAAAGTTAAAAATAATTAACAGTTTTAACTAATATTTCAATATTTTTCTTTAATAAACTTTTCCTCCATATAAAAACGTTGTTTTTAAAAACGTTGTTTTCAAAAACGTTGGTTTTTATATCGAATTATTCCTCTGTTATTATTCAAATAAGCAAAATATTTTTTTTTTACTGAATGGCTGAGATCAAAGCATTTGCTTTTAAAAGTTTGTTTTTTCTCCTCAAAGTGCTGGTTTTTTTTTTTTTTTTTTTTTTTTTTAAATAATAAGCTTTATGTTAAACATACTTGACTAAATTAAAAAAAATTATAACTTCCTTATCTTAGTTTTGATTAATGGGTGAATGGGTGGGGGGTTAAATTTATACTTATGTAATTACTTTTATTTTATCTTCAAGAAAAAAAAAGAGTTTGAGTTTACTGACTAAACAATTTAAATAACATGTCTTCATACATCATAAATGTTCTCTCAAATTTTTCTGTAAGCAGATATTCAACTCAAAAGAAATGAGATTAGAAAATGAAATGTTTTGCATATATCTGCACACCATCTTATCTTATGAACTTTAACTTAATAAAGAATTAAACTAAAAATGAAATAGGAAGGAAAATTTCAAAATTATATTCATAATAAAAACTTTATCAAAAATACAATACTACATTCCTTCAAAAAAATGTATATCATTAACAGCGAAATTGAACAATTTTAAAAGCATTCAATTCATTAATATTATTTTTGATATTCTTATTTGCACACGTAAATTGTGTGACCTACTTTTACGATACTTGAATTTTGTACTGAAATATTTTGTGTGTGTGTATCAAATTGCGAAATCGAATTGCTTTCAATACTACACATTTAATTCGTGTTTATTTATTTCGGTAACATTGAGGAATGCTAAATATTCATGTTGCAGCAATACTATTGTTAATTTGATTGATACTATTTAAATCCAACATTACCAGGTGGAGGTAAATGTTTTTCGTACTTCTGGTCCCGTAAGTGGCAAACATGTAGCTCACAGATGTGATGTCTGATTCCTGCGCTCTAGCTTTCATTCGGTAGAATAGATTATAGTCAGGGACGTTTTAAGGCATGGGCCAACTGGGCCCAAGGCCTCGCCTTTTTAGGAGGCCTCGTCTCGTTCTCTACACGGCCTCAATAAGGTCATGATCTGAATAATTTTAATCGTCATATGTTATTCCCGGTCATGACTAGTTGAAGACAGTTATTTCCATATTAAATATTTCTATTTCCAATGTTTGCTGAGAATAATTAGGAGAAATATTAATTTTATTTCGAAAGCGAGATATATCCAATTAATTGATAAAAATGCTACTGTGGGAAGGACAGTCGCAGACATAACAGATACTCCCTCCAGCGACCTTTTACTGATTTGCATACCTGATTTAAGGATCCCTCATGCAGGGACGTCTTAAGATTTCTTGTGGCCCTGGGCCCTTATGTAAAAATAGGCCCACCTGCGACCCTTTAATCTAATTGAGTGTATAGAGATGTACAGCAATAAAAGCAATCTATGGTAAAATGAGGTTTATGTCAATATTTATTTTCTTCAAATTAAATTCGCAAACTCCTTAATTAGGTCTTCAACATCAATTGTTAATAATATTTCATTTTCAATACTCTTCAAGCTTAAATTATTCAAACGGGATCGAGTCAGACGATTTCTCAATTCTTTTTTGACCAGTTTGAGTTTTGAAAATGAACGCTCTCCACTCGTGTTAGTTATCATCATTGATAAAGAAAATTTTCATAATTATTTCAATATAGGGAAACACTGTGAAGAGTCTTTCATTATACTTGCATTTATAGAGTATGTTCATTCCATTCCAATCCTCTCATACAACAATATCTGCATTTGTAGAATTATATTTTTTATTAAACTTTCTTTTTTCCATTTCTTCTCTTTGCTTTTTCTTAGTTTTTCGCCATCAATGATCATATTTGACTTGAAATGTTGACATTCCAAGTTCAGTTCCTCTCTATTAATGTCTTTATCGTAAAATTTTGATATTTTTTCGCATGTTATTTTAATTTCTGTCTCATCCAAATTAGAAATATTTTCAAAAAATCCAAACATTTCAAAAAGCTCCTCATATTTTTTTACTTCGCGTATGTAAAGTAGTATATTGCAAATCAGGATATATTGTATGTATATTGCAAATCAGAGAGTCGGATATTGGTAAAAAGATATCTATTTTAAATATCTGGCTATGGCTGTTTTCAAACGTTGTGTCGGTGTCTCTTTTTCCTTCAAGGAAAGTTACCCAGACACAGCGTTGTCTTACACTCTTGTGAACACTTTTATTCTTCCTTGGGTTTTAGCTCATAACAGTCAAAAGAGTCTCTTTTGGTTTCTATATATTCATTAACGATTTTAATAATTTTACACCTTTCAACAAATCTATGTTTTTTACTCTGGTGGAATAGATTTACTTTGTCAGTACGTGTCGAAATGTCATTCCAAAGGATAGTTAAAAAAGTAGTTCCTAATTCATTCATCTTAATTTTTAGTTTTTTAGCAGAAGGTCGAGTTTCCGCTGCCTGTAATTCATCATTAATTAAGCGATTCAGGCTCATGAAAATATTTAAAAAAAAACTTCCACATTTTTTTTAAAAAACTCGAAAACCACAGAAACATTTTTTTTTCGCTCTTTCGAATACATTTCATTCCATGCAATTAAAAGCAATACCTTAGATTGAAATAGAAAAGTACTGAAATAGAAAAGTACAAAACTCCATAGCATTAACATTACGCTCGAGATTTCTTGTTGTCGTGTCGACTGGAGCCTTAAAAATTTTATATCAAAACTAACTGGAGTACCCATTTTCCGCACAAATGAAGTTTTAAATTAAAATGATCAGTTATAAAAAATAAATGACCAGTAGAATTTAAAATAAATGACCAGTAGAATTTA
>BMAW01013880.1:35311-50565 GCA_019974015.1 Nephila pilipes
ATGACCAGTAGAATTTAAAATAAATGACCAGTAGAATTTAAAATAAACGTCCAGTAGAATTTAAAATAAATGACCAGTTATAGCGTAGAATCCACTTTTAAACCGGCACAAGATGATTTACAGAAAAATTATGAATAATTTGGTAAAAGATGGCTCCCCTTTTATTCATATCCTAAAAATAACTAAGATTTTTTTTTTAATAACGCGCGTTTGAGGAACAGTTATTCGAAAAAGAATTGTTATTTTGCAACTAAAAATAAATAAATAAATACATTGTTCAAAAATTATTATGCCATTATACACATAATATTCACATAACTATATGTTGCATTTCGCATTTTTTGTTTGTTTTTGTTTTTTGTCCTGTTCAAGGGGGAAAAAAAGAGAAAACTATCTAACTAGTTTGTAAACAAAAAGGTGTATAAAATTAAAGTGTATGTAATAAATTCCAATTTTCTACCGGAAAATCTGATTAAACATACACACGCAAATAGAAAATTTCTAGTGAGAGGTTTTTACACTAAAAGTCTTTTATTTTGTACTGTGTTTGACGAGAATGTCTCCATTTTTACTCTTGAGACATTAAATTATTGAACAGGCATTTATTTATCTAAATATCAAATCGTACTCTAGGATTCCTGTTATATGATTGTTTTCTACATTTATACAATATTGCTACAATCTGTAGCAATGTTATATATTCATTTTATAAATGTTCTTTTTTTTTTTATTTCGGATTCAATAATAACAGAAAAGGACAGTCATTTGAATTTCAAACTAGTAAAATAACGCTTTCCATAGTAGAAGCAAATAAAAATATTTTTTTTAATTACAATACACATCGGAAATTCTTTTAGAAGATCATAATGCTTTCAAAATGAAGGGAGCGCGCTTATGCATATTAACTCTCTCTATAAAAAAGCAAATACAATTGCAAATTATATTAATTTTTTAATGCGATATAAATATTCGTTTATCATCTTAAATCTCAAAGAAATACAATTCAAAAATAAAAACATAATTGCCTCTTATTGTTTGGGAGAAATTAAATTTAAAGAAAGGAATTGCCGATTTAGAACTGTAGGCCACTCGTTTCTTCGAAAAAGAGTGATTTGCTTCAGGGTCGTTTTCAAACCTTTTTATTTTACTCCTGATGCCTGTCATAAAATAGGAAATGTGTTTTTGTCACATCTGTTGGGAGCTTAAGAGTATCTCTTGTCCATTCATGAGCGATTCTTAACTCACGTGTGTAAATAAATAAAAGATCGCTGGACAGAGTGTCTGTGACTGTCCTTCCCACTGCAGTATTTTTATCAATAGATTGGACATATTTCGCTTTAGAAATAAAATTAATATTTTCCCTCATTCTGAGCAAACGTTGTTAATAGAAATATGTAATACAGAAGTAACTGTCTTCATCCAGTCATGTCCGGGAATAAGATTTGACGATAAAAATTATTCTGATCATGATCTTATTGAGGCTGAGTGTTGAACAAGACGAGGCCCCCTCAAATGCGAGGCCCTGGGCCAGGGCCCAGTTGGCCCATGCCTTAAGACGTCCCTGCCCTCATGAATGGATAAGAAATACACTTAAGCCCCCAACAGATGAAACAAAAAGGCAATCTCTATTTTGTGACAGGCGTCAGGGCTAATAAAAAGAAGGTAGAAATGACCCTGCAGGAAATCGCACTTTTTCGAAGATCGACAATTCCTTCCTTTAAATTTAATTTTTTTGAAACACAGCAAAAGGTAATTATGTTTTTATTTTTGAATTGTTCGTCTTTGAGATTTAAGATATTATACAAATATTTATATCGCATTAAAAAAAGTAAAATAATTTGTTATTGTATTTTTTTTTTTTTTATGGAGAGAGCTATAAATGTAATATCCAGTTTTAAAAAAATTCTGCTCCTTTTTTTGTAAATTTTCTCTCTCTCCCTCTGAACAATATGAAATAATTTCTTAACTGTTTATAAAATTATATATAAATATTTTAATGGACTCTTTTGAATATTTTTATAATGTTTAATATGCATAAGTGCGCGCTTCCTTCATTTAGAATGCACTATGATCTCCTAAAAAATTTTTCGATGTGTATTGTGATTCAGAGAAATATTTTTATTTATTTCTAACATGGAAAGTGTTATTTTACTCGTTTGAAAATTCAAATGAATGTCCTTTTTTATTATTGCTGAAACCCAAATAAAAAGGAATATTTATAAAACGAATATATTACATTACTATGGATAGTAGTAATTTAATATAAATGTAGAAAAGCAATCATATTACAGGAATCCTAGAGTATGGTTTGATAATTAGATAAATAAATGTCTGTACAATAATTTAATGTTTTAAGAGTAAACATCGAAAATTGAGACATTCTCGTCCAACCCTGAATAAAATAAGAGATTTTTAGAGAATAAGACCACTCATTAGAAATGTTCTATTTGCGTGTGTATGTTTAATCAGATTTTCCGGCAGAAAATTGAAATCCATTATATATTCTTTAATTTTGGTTCTTGTACTTTAAAACTTATAATGCATTTAAACTTTATCTCTTATTAATAATTTATTACTTACTAATACTTTATCACATATTAGAATAAATTACTTTTAATGAAAATTGCTGACATAAATATAATTCCCCTAATTAATAATTTATGTAATAATGTTCTTTAATTTTTGGAATCTATGACTTCGTTTTCATCATAATTCTTTGTTTCGTTTGATAAGCATAATAACAAAGATATAAATATTTCGCAAAGTTACAAATATATATTTTTCTGAGAATTTTTAAGAGATTCCAAATATTATGTAACACAATACAATATAGAAACCTAAAAACCTTTTACAGATTTTTTTTCTGCATGTTATTCCCATTAAAATGGTTTACTCAATATTTTCTTAGATATGATTTTACATTCTCAATTTAAAAAAAATGTTTAAGGAAATGTAATAATTAACTGCTTATGATAAAACTAAAATCAATATTAATATGTAATACATATGTACAGGGGATGGACAAAAATATGGAAACACCTTGTAAAATGCATGTTTGAAAAGAAAGATTAATTTTAATGAAATATGTAGGTGGCGCTGGCGTTTTTGACTACTAACGCCACCTATACAACTTCGTAAATGTGCTAAACAGTTCAGTTGTTGTCGGAGTACTGTTATGTGAGGTTGTCATTGCATTATGTCAGGGTTAACAGACTTCGAACGTGGGCAAATTGTTGGAGCACGTATGGTAGGTGCTTCCGTAAGCAAGGTAGCCGAGGTGTTTAGTGTTTCAAGAGGTACTGTATCGAAGATTTATTCCGCATATTTGAAAAGCGGAAAAACATCATCTGCTAAATCACAGCGCGGACGAAAGTGTGTGCTGAGTGATCGTGACAGACGATCATTAAGGGCAATTGTGACGAAAAATAAGAAGACCACAGCTGCAAAAGTTACTGCTGAAATGAATGTTGTGTTACAGAACCCTGTGATTACCAAAACAATTAGAAGGGAGCTTCATAAACAGGGAATTTCTGGCCGTGCTGCAATTGAGAAGCCACTCATCAGTGATGCTAATGCCCGTAACAGGAAAAGGTGGTGTTTAAGTCATAAAGCCTGGACTATAGGGCAGTGGAAGCGTGTAATATGGTCTGACGAGTCTTCTTTCACATTGTTTCCCACTTCTGGCCGAGTTTACGTCTGGAGAACGCCATCTCAAGCCTATAATCAAGCCCAGACTGCTTGTTGCCAAGAGTGAAACATGGCGGGGGTTCTGTTATGGTTTGGGCAGCCATATCGTGGTTCTCTGCTGGCCCCATGATAACTGTGTCAGGGCACATGACTGTCAAGACTTATGTGAATATTTTGGCAGATCAAGTTCATCCCATGGTACAAACTTTGTTCCCCGATGGTGATGATGTCTTCCAAGACGACAAAGCCCCTGTTCACACAGCTCACATTGTCCAGGACTGGTTTTCTGAGCACGAGGAGGATTTGTCCCATCTCCCCTGGCCACCACAGTCACCAGACCTGAATATTATCGAACCTTTGTGGTCTACATTGGAACGGAAAGTGCGTTCTCGTTATCCACCGCCAACATCGTTATCTGAACTTGCCACCGTTTTGCAGGAAGAATGGTATAATATTCCCTTGGCACACATACAGGAAATGTATTTATCCATTCCGAGAAGACTGCAAGCTGTTTTGGATGCCAACGGGTTTCCTACACCATATTAAAAAAAGAAACATGTTTTTTAAAAGGTGTTTCCATATTTTTGTCCAACCCCTGTATATCTGTATTGTAATGATAATTTGAAATATTAAATTTTGTACATTAATAAAAATAATGAAATAATCATAATATGAAAATAGGAAAATTGTATACAAAATATAATAACTTAATTGAAGCTATGTGCTTTCTATCCACGAAAGAGTTAAAGAAATTATTTAAAAAAATCGATCTTATCATCTTCAGAATTCTTACGAAAACGAGTTATATATTACTCTCATTCTATATTCATTTTTATTTACAAACTAGTTAGCGAGTTTTCTCCTTTTTTTTTTTTCTTGGACAGAGCAAAAAAAGAAAGAAAGAAAGCAAAATGCTACACATGCTTTTGTCACTTAATATGCTTATGTGCATATTAAGTGAGATATGGCATAATGATTTTTTTAGAACAGTGAAACCTTTCGAAAGTGGAGCTGCGAAACGCAAAAGATTGAAGGAAAAGCAGGAATCTATTCATAAATTAATCAAAACTTATCCAATTTTTCATTATTATAAATTCTCCATCTACATCTATCTCTACCATTTCTATCAATATATCCAATAATGTACCTGAAGTTCCTGAAGTTGAAGGACTGGGAGGAACAGTATTCAAGAAGGTACTATATGACCTACTGAAATAAGTACAATAACTGATGGTGTATCAATTAATTTTATTACAAGTAAAGATCCAGGGCTATGGCCTTTATGTATTGTTAAGAATTTACAATCTTACTGGATTGAGAAAGGTCCGTCAGTTTATTCCAACAAACATAATGATTTTGAAAAATCATCACATATATACAACGTGAAACAAATGATAAAACTAAAACAAGATACCTGTCTACGATGTTGTTCAAAAAAGAGTTACACAATGGTGAGGTTGTAGACCGTGATTGGCTAAAAAAAGTAAAATGATAGTATACTCGACTCTCTGCAAAAAAATTAAAAATTAAGATGAATAAATTAGAAAATACTTTTTTAACTATTCTTTGGATTGAACTTTTGACACGTAATCACAAAGTAAATCTATTTCTCGAGAGTAAAATTATGGATTTGTCGAAAGGTGTAAAACTATTAAAATCGTTAAGGATATATATAAAAATAAAAAGATACTCTTTTGACTATTATGTGTCAAAAGCCAAAGAAATATCATTTATAAAGGAGTATCAAAGTGTTCATAAGCGTGTAAGACCACGCAGTGTTAGGGTACCTTTCCTTGAAGGAAATAGATACACCGACACAATGTTTAAAAACAGCCACAGCCAGAAATTTATATAGAAACCTTTTTACCAATAATCGACTCTCTAATTTGCAACATACAAACACATAGTAAAATATATAAGGAGCTTTTTAAAATGCTTTGATTTTTTGAAAATATTTCTAATTTGGATGAGACAGAAATGGAAAAAAAAAAAGAAAGATTAAGAACAAATATAATTCTACGAATACAGATGAAGAGGAAGAACAATTGTTGGATGAGGGGACTGGAATTGGGATCCACACACTCTATACATGCATGTATAATGAGACTATTCACGGTGTTTCCCAAAATTGAAATAATAATGAAAATTTTCTTATCAATGATGATTACTAACGCGAGTGGTGAGTGTTCATTTTCAAAGTTCAAATTGGTCAAAAATGAATTAAGAAATCGTATGACTCAATCACGTTTGAATAATTTAAGCTTGATGGGTATTGAAAATGAAATATTATTAACAATTGATTTTGAAGACCTTATTAGAGTGATTTTTCGAATTTAAAATGTAGAAAATGAATATTCACATAAAACATCATTTTACTATGGATTGCTTTTATTCAACTACACATATATGTATATCAAATTAGATTAAAGAGTCGTAGGTGAGGCCTATTTTTTCTTAAGGGCCCAGGGCCTTAAGAAGTCTTAAGACGTCCCTGATTATAGTTAGATATAGTTGGTAGCAGTCGGATTGATAGTGCACGCACTCACGTTTGTGTTGTAACTCCGTACCAATAGCATACGAAAAAATAGCAATTCGTGTTATTTTGAGTTTTCTGTGGAAAAAAAGATTAACGCTGGAACAGAGGCGAAAGAAATCAACCACACAATCACATGTAGGAGGGATACCAGTACTTCGAACCTTTTTTTCTGAACCGAACCTCTCTCATGCTCCTACACTTTATATTCAAACCAAAATAGAAAATCTTGGTTTTCAAATCGAAAAGGTAGCTCAGCTACGACAGTATAAAACAAAGAAAACCCTACCACTGTTCTTATTAGAAAGCGTTAAAAAAAAGGAAAATTTGAAAAAATTATAATATCTAGAAATATCTTTTTATGTCAATAGAAATAATTGAATTTATAAGAAAAGAAATTCAACCCAATGTTATAAATATTGCTTTTTCAACCACTCTTCTAAAAATTTCAACACCAGACCAAAATGCCAAAAAGAACACTTCACCAGGAACTGAACAATAAAAGAAAAAATAGAAAACCCCACCTGTATCAATTGTAACAATACTGGACATATTGCTTCATGAGAAAGATGTCCAAAATTTTCTTAGCCGAGAACAGGCCAAACAACCACCAAACAAATAATAAGAACCGAAATTTCACCGCGATAGCAGTGTTCGCTTTAAGAGCTTCTCCGCTGTCTATCCGCTCACGTCATACACTTGAACAACAACAGGTTGGTTATCTTAGTTTGTGGTGTACACCTGAGAGGTCTCGCAAGGAATCCTTGTATTTCTCTCGGTGACTTTGGTTTTGACTCCATCAGCATCTCACTTCCAAGTGAGAGTGAAGCAACAGGAAGTATATTCTTGGTTCCCTCATGAATGCTTCTTGTTAAAACAGCTTGAACTGCTGTTCTAGGAGCAAGTACTTCATCCGCTGTAATGGAAAACCCACACATTTCTTTTCCGTTGAAAAGGTCACGAAGTATCTTCTAGACCCGGGGGATTTGAGTAGAGCATCTGTCTAATAATACATCTTGGACGCTGCTTTTGGCCATCTCAGTGTCATTCAAAGCATGTTAAACAAGTTCCACATCGATGATTCTCAAACTGCCCGACCCAGCACCTTTAGTTGCTTGTTTCTGAGAATCATTGAAGTTAGCTCCATGATTGACGACTCTGAATGGCTTGTTCTAGATATCTCCTTGATTCCTTGGACCTCTAGATTTTTGATCTTCTTTTAAACTTTGTCCTCTACTTCTTCTGTCATTCTTTTCTCATTTTGGGTTTGACTTTTCATGCTTCCTTTCTTTTTGGCTTTATCAGTCAACACATTGGCTTATTCAGCTGCACTTGTTTCTTTGGAAACAGCTTCTTTCCTTTCTTTCTCCTCTTCTGCTGGCTCTTTATCATCTATCTTATCTTCAATTTATTCAGTTTTTGTTTGAAGCATTTTCCTAATTTCTTCTCGACCTATCTCAATTTGCTTAATTTCTGCTGTCCGGCTTCTATTTCAGCTATTATTTCCCTTTTCTTTCATCATGTCCATCAAAGCTTTTAATTGGTCCTCCATGACCTTATCTGGAAGACGAGTTACTAGCATTCCCTCCGGAATCCTACCTCTTACACCAGTGTTACTAAAATTCTAAGTGTATGCGAATGAAAATCAGTCAAACACGCAAGATAATGGCAAAGGAAGTTTTATTCACAAATATTGAGAATGACACACAGGTAACAGAGTTTGGACGGTAACAGCATATTTTCTGACAAGCGACACAGATACAGCTAAAATAGCACTTGTCATAACAGTCACAGTTATATCAGAAATGTTCCAATGCAGGTTCCCACAATTTCCGGAAGGTACTGTTGCTTCTCTACGAATTCACTCGGCATGCTACCAGCAATTCCTCGGCAGATTTACTCAGCCAGTCGCCGATTGCTTCCTAGTTGATTTCCCGATCGATCACCAAAGTATACTTCAAAGACAGACATATTCCTCTGTCTCAGGCTCTCTGTGTATTTATACCTTTTCCGGTGAGGTGTGAAGTCACAGCTAAAGGTCCGTAACATTTATCCGAGTCGAGTTTTTGCGTAGTTCCAGCATTTTCGGGAACCTTCGTTTTGTCGACAATTGCCAAGTTTCTCACCAAGCCGCTAAAATGTTCCCTATGGTTAAGGGATCATTGCTTAAACTTTCCTTGCCTGTCTGATGAAATCTCTGTAAATATCTCTTATCCTTCCTAAGAGAATGTTGCCGGAAAGAGTCATCTCAGGCTCGTAACAAGATATGTATTTGATGTCTGTGTGTTTTTATTTCTATAATCTTATATATTTTTGCATGATTTTGGTATAATGCTTAATCTTTCGCTTTGAATAAATTTTCTGTGAGTATAAAAAATGCCATTTCAGAAAAAATATCTCTAGCAAAATGTTTTTAACTCTGTACCTCTTTTTATTATTGAAATGTACTTGATGTTTTATTTTTCAAATATTCTTCGTAAATATATATTTCATTTTTAATTACATTTTTATGTTTGAAATTATCTTGCATTTATTCAGTTTTTTCTTAGATGCTTTCTTTTTGTAATGAACATTCCATGTGTTTTTGCTCCTTTTCACTCCAAAGAGATTGGAAATCCCTCTGAATAATTTTTTTCATATTTTTCATAAGAAAACATTCTCAATGAGGATAAAAATATAATCACTACAAATGCACAAATACCGAGTGTCCGAGCTAAAAGTATTGCAGCGACTCTCTTCAACAACAACAACCGAAGTTAAAACGCCTTATTAACTATCCTGAGTGAGATGTCTTTGTTAGCCTAGTTGGTAAAGGAGCAGCAAAAAGCAACTGGTGAAGTTTTTTTCGGACTCACTGGACCAAGGTTCGAAACGCCGCTGGCACTTCAAGATTACTTGCAACTCTCTCTCCTTCCACTAGTTCGATAAACCAACCAACACCGAAATATCAGCTTTTCTATTATAGAAGTTATAACAGACTGCTCCTTCATGGATTGTAAGCCCTCCGGGATTTTTCGGGTCTAGACTAGGCCTGTTTAACCCAAAAGACTTTGCGGGCCACTTTGGAACCGCATTTTATTCCGGCGAACAGAATTATATACTCCCAATTCTTTTTTCACACACGGTAGATACGTTCCTTAGAAAACAGCGCAAAAAATACACGCGATATATGGTAAAATTGAGATATGTTCTACAACTTTATTAAATCTTGTAATGTGAAAAAAAAGGTACTTGTACATTATAGCGGCTCCCGCCAAATTACGATTTCGGTTGTAGACAGAAAATCGTCAAGCAGTAAGATTTATCGCTATGTTTGGTTGTAAACCCATAAGGTTGCAGTCCTAAAGAAACAGCACTTCATCATTTTAATAAAATATCGCTTGCCTGTCTACGTTACCGATTTCGTATTTTTTTTAAATACCTATTTTGTTGACTTTGAAAAGGTCGTTAACAATTTTCAATTTATGAAACAGCGAAATGGATGATGGTTTTACACATTTCACGTTGAACCCCAAGTACAATTTTGTAGATCCGTCAACCGGAGTTCACACGCAAAATGTTAAAGAATGTGGGGTTCCGCAAAGTGGTGTAACAAGAAACAGCGCGGCACGGCATCATCTAGATTCGGATCTGACAGAATTTCTGTGGAGGAAATATGTAGGGAAAAAAATGCTTTCTATGAAATAGTGAACGCAATTACGGAACTATGGCTTATTATGTAGACTGATGTTCTGAAAGTTATGTAAATATTAATATTAAACATCACAATTTTTATAGTATTTGTTGGGATGAGATTTATCACTAAACATATAAAAGATTATTAAATAAAAATATTAATTAAAAAAGTTTTATATTATTTATTGGTGTGTTATTTGTGTTCCCACATTTCAATTTCGCGCTTCGCTTACTTGGCACTTTTAACTAGCTTGGCGACATTGGCGTATTCTTAATTTGGCGGGCGCCGCTTTAATAGACAAGTACCAAAAAAACTCTTAAATATTTTCCCGAAGAACCGTGCAAAAAGGTAATAATGAAATTTATGCTACATATTTGTAAAACAAAAACAATTCATTTTTTTACAAAAAAGAAAATTGAAATTCACGGAGAAAAAAGAAATACTCAAAAATGAATACCTAGACGTACTCATTTTGAAATGAGTATGTTTGTATCAGATTTGAGCGTATACCTTTATCGAATGTGAACATTACAAGTATTCAAAACCAAAAAAAAATGGGAAATCAGCATTCTCAAAAAATTATTACAGATATAAGGACTATAAGAGTTCCTTTTATATACTGACTACGTATTTTACAAAGTGGGTTTCAAAAACAAACATGGTTTGCTTTAATATTTCGAACTATATTTCGTATTTACCACGCTACACGCGGTAGAATACAGGAATACTAAAATGAGTATACGCATACTCATTTTCGCGTCTGTGTTTGTTTACATTTTTGTCTCAGTCACGGAATATATACTTCATGAGAAAGATTCTTTTATTTAAGATATAAAAATGTTGAATTGTTATTGATCATGATTTTTTGATTTGAAAATGATTTTCTGTGAGTAGTTATTTGTGCTTTACAGGTGTTTTTTTGTCTGTATTCACATCGTAATCGTAGCTTAGTGACTTCTTACATTAATTTGCATTAAAATTATTCTCATACAAGTAAATATTTGTGTATGAAGCTTATATTTTATAGAATAAAAAAAAGCAATTCCTGTTAAAATTTTTAGCCATTTTTTTTATCGATGACTATACAGCGATGATTCTCCACAAGAATTCCATTTTTTTTCACTTCATAAGTGTGTAAGGAAACTCTTTTTTTAATTGGCAGAGAAATTATTTTACATTTTTATCTTGTTTTAAGATATATATTTGTATGTAAGGTTTTACTATTTTCGAAGAATTGTACATCCGTATTTTGTTCCAATAATACTGTGTGGTAATCAAAAAAGTTAGAAATGATACTTCAGAATAAAATGTTGACAAAAATAGTTTTTATTCCTGATTAATTTTATTATGAATTGAAGTAAATTTTAGATGCTTTATGACAGGAGTAAGATATTTCAGAATATATATATTTTTAAAGAATATGGTTTTAATTTAAACTCAAATTTAATGTATATTTTGGAACCAAATTTTCACAATCTAATCAGGCATCCTACCTGTTATGTCTCATTGTTCATCATATTATAAGTGATTGTCTTGTGTTTCATCACTATTGTCTCACATTTTTTAAGTAATCCAATTTAAACTCCTATGACTTGGGGTTAGAAACTACTACTTGTTTGTGTTGTAATTAAGAATTTGATTTTTATGTAATTAAGGTTTATACACAGAATAATGTGGCCCAAAATTATTGCAAAATTTTGAATAAATATTTGGTGCAGTATATTCAGATTTTATTCTATTCATGAACTCCAACCTTTATGCACACTGAATAAATAAAACAATCTCTTTTGTATTCGATACATGACACAAATACTATAGATATGTATAATTCATTATAAATTGTAAAAACACTTATAAATGTTCACCTTAGTACAGGGCCAATCATATTATCTACCCCTTTTATATGTTGATACTTGTATTTTTATTTACACAATTTAACCACTTTATTCATGCATTTCTTAAAGTTAATATGCTTGTGCAGAGATGAATTACTTTGTTCTGGTGTTGGTTGGAAGAAACACGAATGACATTTGCACGACAAGGCAATGTTACAGATTCTTAAACAGTACTCAAGATTTATAGAATGTAAAATTTTCTATTTCCTCAAAATTCTGTTTTTTATCCCCAACTGTATCATTCCTATTCAAATATAATTTTAAAAATTAACATTTTATACATATTTTTAAAAATCAGATTATCACTAATATAAGTTTAGGTATGTGTCTTGTTGTTTACAATAGTTAAAATTTCTCTTCATTTACATTAAAACATATAAGTAAAAATTGTATTTGATTAATAAATATTACTTTGAGAAAAAGAATTTAATGCTAGCTAAATATATATTATTAAATTTGAAATTGTATATAGAATTTACATATTCACATATATTTTTCTTAAATACTGTTGAAACCTATTTGAAACATTATAATCAACTTATGATTAAATTAATTTTGTTTGCAAAACACATTAAAAAACCCTTCAAGGTACAAAATTGCACCCGTTTAAATCATAAATTGTTATATAACTGTTACAGCTTTAATTATTTATCCTGATTAAATGAGAAAATAGTTTAATCCAATATTGCTTTATTTTTTAAACAAGCAGCCTGATAAATATAAAGTGTTTATATATAAAATATACTATAATTCAGAAGAGCGTAATTACACTTTAAGTATTCACATGTATTTTTCAGAGGGTTTAAAATAATTACAATACTAGAATAAATATTGAGGCCCTTATTTTTAACATGTCAGAATCAACTGATGATCTAATGATGAATAACAATATTAAAACATGAAATAATTTGAAATACAAAATAAGCTTAATCAAAACAAAAGACTGGAATAGTCGTTAGCAGCTCAAAAATACATCTGTTTAAGGCAGAAAATAATTTAAAACTTATATTGGAAGTGTACAAACAAATGCCAGAAGCAAGTTTAAATAGGCTTACTGAGCAACATTTTAACTACACAATTAAACGAGCATAAGTCTATAGATGTATAAAAACATACTCAGATTATTTCCTTTCGAATGTAAATAATTGAATAATGTGAGAATTGTATTGAATATATGAATTGAAATAAAACTGATGTACAAGACGTAAACAGCTTGCTCATAGAGAAATCCGATGTTAACGCATACCACATAGGTTTGTTTTGGTAGACATATATGTCGGTAAAATTATTAATTTTTTGCTATGAATGATTTATGATAAGTTTAATTATATGCTGAATGTAATAAATATTCACCTCATTTTGGCACATTATTTAAAAAATATTGTGTTGCAAGTTTTACGTATTTACTTAGACACCTAATAAGTCATACTATTTGATTCATTCAGATCAAAAATGAACTCAATTTTAAGCAACACCAAAACATTATGTCAGTGGCTGTTGCAGTAGAACATAATGTAGGTCAAAACAAAATTGAAAAAGTTTATGTTTATCATGACAAAAATAAAAGTGCTAAAATCACATAATTTAAAATTCCGCTTTTAAAGGTTTCTAACCAATAAAATGGCTTACAAGTCTTGAAATAGGCAGGTTTACAAAAAACTTTTGTATGCAATTAACCTTTCTAAGAGAGTAATTTGGTGTAAAATTTATAATACTTTTTTTAGAACAGAAATTACAAAATGAACATAATCAATTGGCAAAATGAAACATGTTAATCAGTTTCAATACTTTTTATTATTCTATATTCCAAAATTTCTTTACAATATGTGACATTATGTATAAAAACTAAATGTATTTACAAACTAATGCATAATGTATATTTTGTTTTAATTATGAACTGATCCATGTTGTTTAAATTAGATTTATGTTATTGTATAATACGTATCGTAAAATGCTTTAATTGAAAACACTTGTGATATTTCTAAGAAAAATCTTATTATATTGATATTTTTTATAATAAAAAATATCAATTGTCATAAGGAGACAAGCTCTGTCCGAGTAAATTTTAATCCATTAACACCAATTAAAAATAACACGTGTTTAGGAGAAAAAAAAACTTTAAAATTCCTTGTATAACACATGTTTTGGGATCTAAGTGTGTCAAAGTTCATAATTCAAAGCAGCAAGAACTGCTTTATAGAATGGATGGTTTCACAGACCAAGCAGAAATTCTTACATGTAATAGTTTATACTATAATGGTTAAGTATATTCCAAAAATATAGCTGTATTATATGGTTGTGTAGATGACTTGCTTCTCTGTCGAAAAATTAAAGAATGTCTACATAATAACAATGCAAAAATAGTATATTTATTTGAAACAGCATTGTTTGAAAAGCATTTTCACTCGTGTTTAGTAACCTGACAAAATGTTGTTTTGAAAGAAGTAAAAAATCTGCTTACCTTTACATATGAGAACTTCCTATATTTTAAATACCTCATTGTAAGCTAGATTAAAACATAAGCAATGTTGTACGAATGGGGATAGAGTTGGAATATAGCATGGATTAGATAGCAGTGTTTATAAGCGACATGCCTTCATCTGCAGGAGTTAAAATATTTTTTTTTTTAATATTCTTGTTTCAAAATCGTGAATGTTTTGTTTTTAAATACCCGATATCTATGTGCATGATATTCAGAATAAATTTTTCATAAATATGATACGGTTTTATTTTTTCTGTGTACAGCAAATCATTAATTTTAGATATTAGTTTAGTTATGATGATAATTCAAAAGGAAATATATATTAGAAGGGGGGAAAAAATGCTGTACACAATAATGTACAGCATTTTTTACACATGTAAACAATGTACATGAAAAAAAATATTAAGTTTTTTATAATGGAAAATCTAATATTCATCATAATGTTTCAAGATATTTCTAATAACTTATTATTAAGTGACTGGACTTTAAATAAAACTCTATTTTCTGCACATATAGGAAACAAACTATATATTGCTTCTAAAAACATAAATATAATTCTTAATGAACTGAATTGCTTCTGTAACTAATAGCTCAGATTCCTTACACATTTGTTTTGAAAAGAATTTAACTCTTGAATCGAATCGATTTTCGTTAATTTAAGATTTATTAAACCACTCGAATTGATTTAAATTTGAGGTATAAGCTCAAATTACAGTTTATGATCACATAACAGTTGCATTTTTGTTTCTAAAAGTAACAGTTTTGTTACAGTTGATTCTCATATTTGATGCAGTAACAGATTCACAAATGAATACATGACACTCATTTTTCTATTCCACACTCATAATTGATACAAGATTATATTCAAAAATGAGTATGTGAAGTTTCCATTTTGAGTACGTACAAAAATGAGAATGTGCGAGTCTCAAATATTAGTATGTTGGGATCGGATCTATTTTGAGTATGTGACGTATTCAAAAG